>JAEPRC010000170.1:55491-66170 GCA_016758945.1 Mucor plumbeus
TTATGGTATCACATAGGTTTGATTGGATATATAAATATGTACTTATTTAGATTAGTCTTAATTAAAGAAGTTTGGATATAAAAGAGATGCTTTCCATCTTATAATAAAGTTCTTTAGTTTCTGTGTGTGCTTTACTTTCTAACATTTTCGTTATTTTAAATTATATAATTTTTCTTGCAACAATATTTATCTTAAATTTTGTGGCAATTCAGCTTTAAAACAATATTCGATCCAAACTACTACAGTAAATAATGAAGTTATTTACTAAAATATAAAATATAAAAATAAACTCGGTAGAAATACAATTATAATTAACTAAAGTTTTATTACAAAATTTTCTGAAAATTTAAAATAATTGAAAAAGTATGAGGGTATTTATAGTGATTGTTATATCAAAAGATACTATTTAAGAAAATACTCTGCTAAAAGATACATCTTATTAATTCATTGATACTTCATATTTATATGTTTTCTAAATGGCTAATCGATTATTAACACATCTAACTAAATGGTAAATGATGGGGTATCTAATATGATTTGGGAACAAATCATAACGATGGAATCATAGAGTTGGGGAATAGGTAGTTGTAGTGTTCGAATAAGATGTGCAATTAATTATGTTTCATTAATTTCAGGTGTTGTAGAGTTTATTAAAGAGAGGTATTAATCCTAGTGGTTAGATTATGACATTTAGTGTGGGAGACTAAATGTCATCTCATGTTGGATTCTAATAATTATTCTTGAATTTCTGTATCTGGATAAACTTTTGATATATTAGTGATTTAGAAAACTTGCATACCATTAAACTTGAATGGTGTACATTAGTCGGGCTATATAAGACTAAATTTTTGGAACGGGTTTTCAGTCTTATTGAGCGCGTAATTTTATAAAACGCAGCGGCTGTGATATGCAACAATATTTATTTTAAATCTTGTGGCAATTTAATAGTGATACTATCACTGAGACATAACATATTACATTTCTACATATTTATCAATTAATAATCATTCATACTATTACTGTAGTTCTTCTAATGAATCCCTGTCCATTAGATCTTATCACAAATATCCAATAAGTATATAAACCCCTATTCAATCCATCTTAATAAACGGTACTTTTTACGTTGAATTTATTTTACACAAGTATCGATAAATTAATGTCTCACGAAAGTGTCAAAAATGCGTAAAATTCACTTCGTTTGTTATGTCAAGATACATCATAGGCCTCACATCCAAGGTCTCAGTCTATAATTGGTGTTATAGTAGATCAATGCATCTGTATTGATCTACATCATATTCTTAGATAGTAAATCCTTCGTAATAGTTATAATAATGAGTGTATATAAATACTGCAGTGGAATTACATACTAAAAGCTTGATAATCATAAAATAACTTAATTTACAAGTATCACTCACAGAGTTCATGCCACTTGAAATATTAAAGTGCAGCAATAATAAAGAGATACTCAAAGTGAACACAATAACAAACGCATGCGAAAATACAAAATACTTTTGAACCAATACATGTCGTGTGAACGATAGCACCCTTGATCACAGTGCAATCGATTACACAAATGACATATATACCAAGAAGTATTTTACTTAATTCAATAAATAATAATATCAAAGATATTAGGTTTAATCAACTATTCCCCTGTGTCATAGTTACACTACCAATGAATAACATTTCAAGCACACTTTAGAATTCACACCTTAAAATCAAGGTTACCTAAATAGATATAGCCAATAGCTCCCAAATGGCCCACATTGTCGTACTTGACATATAACCCATTATGGTCGATACTTTGCATGATTTATCCTTTCAATATAATATTAGTAACAACAACTCAAAATTAGAAGATTACTCCATTCAAGTCTGATGGTATACAAGTTCTCTAAATCACTATAAATACCCTCATACTTTTTCAATTATATTTAATCTTCAGAAATCTTTTGTAATAAAACTTTAGCTGATTATAATTGTATTTCTACCGCTTTTATTTTTATATTTTTTTATTTTAGTAAACAACTTCGTTATTTACTGCAAATACATCCAAAGGATGTATCGGTAATAAATGTGTAATATTTTGACAAGATTATTCTTACAGATTCTTTTGACATTTCATCGTTTTCTTATAAACTGAGCCTCAATTTTCATCTCTGATTTACTTTTTTCCCCCACAAAATAACTCGAAAAAAAATTATATGCTAATGTATCTGAGATGCCCAACGCTAATCCAAAAACAAGTTTTCAAAAATGTCCTATTTTTTGCAGTTGGTATAAAGTTTTTCATTGCTAATGTTTCAGATTATTCACGTATTTTACTAGTAAAAATTAAAAACTTTGAGCTCTCATATGTCCACAAAAAATTAAGCTATGTTAGTATTTTTAGATAATAAAAATTACTTATTTTGAAGCTCTTTACAATATATATAAGTATGAAAAAGTTTTGAACCCTTTTTTTCCCCTTTTTTGACATTTTTTGTAGTAGACTTCAAAATATTTATCAAATTAAGTAGCAGTTGTTTTTTGTTTATCTTATAGGACTTAGTAGACTCTGTCAGTTCCATTTTAGTTTTTTTAAAAATGTTAATTTTTCATGGAAATATTCTTAAAAGTATTTAAAAAAAGAATATCTTCGATTATGCTCCCCAAAAAGTCGAGGGTACCCTCGTTTCAAATTTTGGATTTGAAAAAAAAGTTGACAAAAATCCTGTTTTCTCCATGAAGAATATAACTAAAAAGCTTTTCAATAGCTAGTTCAACAGGTAATTTTGGTGCGCATGCTATCAATTATTTAAACTGGAAACATAATTATAAAATGTGGCTCGTATCTTCAAAAAACCTCTAAAATTTCAATTGCATTTTACGCAAGATTTAATGTGAAACATTTTTCCAAATTTTATTTAATCAACTGCAAAATTTTAAGCTGTACAAAAACCGTTTAATACGCTATCTTGACTTATTTTGCAGTTCACGAGCTATTGAGCAATTTTGTTTTTAGGATCATTTTTGGATCAATTTGTCACACCACGGGAAAAAAGGTGTAAAATGAGATATAAACTACATTATTTCTAAAAAAAAAAACTACTATGACACTGCTGTAGAAACTGTTTTACGTGAAAATGTTATTGGAAAGGTATAACTTTATAGCAATCTTTTGTAAAGAAATAAATAACTGCAAATTTTAAAATTGCCATTTTCGCGTTTTTTCCCGTAGTGTCAAATCGATTTTGGGACTTAGTAAGTATAGGCTTTAAGCTGTAATGTGAACAATGATTTTGATTATCTTGACGAAAAATTAATATTTTTTGATAAAACAAAAAAAAACGGCAGAGTAGCTTTCAATAAAATCTGCTTTGTAATAGCAAAAACAATTAGCGATTTAACTGTGGGTCTCAATTTTTTTAGACCAATTTTAGATCAGTTAAGTCAATAATGAATAACGTGAAATGTCAAAAAGGGTCAATAGAAATAATCTTTCGCTTTTATTAACAATACATCCAGAGGATGTATTTATATACTTTCATTATAACTAGTACTAGATTTACTATTCTAAGGATATGATGTGGAACAACTTGGAGAACATGATGTAGATCATGTGAACACACTTTAATTTATTATAATACCGATTATAGATCGGAGGAACCTTGGATGTGCGACCTTGATATAGATATTGACACAACATAATGAGCCAGTGCGCCTATATTTTAATATTAACTACTCGGTTTTCAAACATATTGTATATTCACCGAGAAATTAAATAATGTATAGTGAAACATTTGAACATTAAATATAAGTAAAGTACAAATAAATGCTCTTTTTAAAGAATATCGATGTGCTTGTGGCCACATCAAATTTGAAGCTGCTTCAAATATTTGAAAACTTTAAATACGCATATCTTTTGAAATATTTGGTGTACATAATTATGCTTCATACTAAAAAAAAAGCTTATAATTAACCAAGCAAAATGAATTTATGTTTGAAAATACTGTTTTTTAACTTTTTTACTAATCAATTTTTCAGTCAATATTTGAGATAAAACTTTCATATGAGCCTATTGACGATCTCATTTGAGCACATCCATGTGCTCTGGGAGCATCCTTGAGGCCATAATGCAATATATCACAGTAGATGATGATAATATTTCATAGCACTTGTCACTACTATATAGATTATTGGCTACTTTGTAATATATTTGGTACGATTTCATTATAATTTTACTTAAAATTAGGTTAAAAAAAATCCTTACATTTTAGATTCAATAATATCGCAACAATAAGAAGAAGAATGAACTGTCGTTTTTATTCTTAAATCGATATGGGAAGAAACAATTAATCCATGTTATTCAAATACTACTTCAATTTTCTAGCAAGTGCTTGGTATTTGAATGTAATTGATAAGAAACATCCTTTAGTTTTACACAGTTATTACTCTCTTTTTATCAGAGTTAATTATTAATAAAGCAATCAATGAACCTATTGAAGCCCTAACCAGATCAACTAATTAAGTACCTGTTTATTATTTGAAAATTAGGCATACATATAAATATACTACTACATAACTTAATAAATGCATTCAAATCTGTTAAGCTTTGTTTCAATGAATTAAATTGTCTTGATCGCCAAAATATGCTGCGGCGAGCTTTATTATTGTTATTGTTTACCGAATTGAACCGCTGCCAAATTACAAACCTTGTTCGGACGGCTGTAGTTGTCTATTGATACAAAACTCTAATGAATTTAGACACAATGAGAGTGTGAATTTATAGAAGTTAGAAATGGACTTTTTATTAAGGCTTCGTATATACAACTATATGGCCTGTGAGGTTGGCCGGCTTTCGGGTTGGTTAGTAACTATTTGCTATCAAAATGGAGTATCTTCACTAAATTTCTTGTTTCTACTCTTTTTTTTATATTCATTTTAAATCAATTCTGTGCTTGTCCCAACTTTACCATCATTTAGTTTCAGATTTTATTCTCATTGCATCCAAGAAAAAAATAATAACTTCGTCTAAACGTTAAGTCAATCAACTATGTACAGACTTTAAACAACTATTATAAATAATTGAATGCGTAAAAAAGGCAAATTAAAAATTTAATAATAATCAAGTATGTTGAATTGATAGCTATATATTTTATTTGAACTACAAGTATTTTTAAAATATTATGATATTTCCTATAACAAGAGTATCCCTGAGCTAGGTACAACTTATAACTCAAGTAGACAAAATACACTGGCAAAATATACTGGGATTGTTTGAAACTATGCTATATAATACAACTTTCGTAATGATTTGCAGAGATATGTAACACTTTTTTTTGTCTTTTTTGTTATATAAGATCGGATTTGCGATAATATATTTAAAAAAGAGTACAATAAAAGAGAATATGTAATTAATCAGTTCTTCAACTGTACAATAAAAACAAGATAAGGTTTATTTAGATATAAAAGTATTGCCTTTTATAATGATTTAGTGTTGAGTTCCTGAGATACAATTGAGAGCGGTATTGAACTATTAGATCTGTTTGAGAGTAATTTATGGATTGATGTTAATCAATCATAATTAAGCCGTGATTGTAGAGCTTGTGAATTGCCTTGTTTCAATGCTGCGCTTGTTGTGCCTGGATTGTGATTTGATATATCTTGACAGCTACTTGAATGATTAACCGCTGAGGTTAAAGAGTATGGTGTCATGATTTGAGTGGTCCGAGCCTTTCGGTTAATTGGTTGAGAAATAATAAACTAGGCGTTTCTTATATCCGATTCTAGACTTGTTCTTTCATATTCTAAATAGTAATCAATGGATTGTATAATCTATTGATTGGTTATAGAAGGCCATAAGGTATGATACTTGGTGGAATACAACATTTTTAGTTATATGATATACAGTCAAACCTCAATTTAAGGGCACTCGTGGTTTCTTTTAAAAACTCCCTTATATCGAGGACCTCCCTTAAATCAAATTTAAAACACAGATCAACTTCAATCTTAAGAAAAAAATAAAGGCATTTTAGATAATCACACCATATCCTTAATCCATGATACAAAAACCTCCTTTATATCGAGATTTCCATTATATTGAGGGACCTTATATCGAGGTTTGACTGTATATCTAAATACAAGTTCATATCACCAAACCAAAAAATAAATTGTCTATTATGCATGTAGCAGACATCTCACTCAATTAAAGCTTACCTTACATTTTTAACCCTTTTTTTTTTGTCCCTTTCACATATTGTACTTACAGAATGAATATTATAATTTGTTAATTATAATTATAACATTACTATTATTGTCTTTTTTTTCAATGCAATTTTATCTATTAATATAGTCTAACTATTAAAATTAATTCGCGTAACATGTAATCGTTGTAAAGCGCTTGCCGCTGTTATACATTTGGAAGCAATCTCGTTTATAAAAAGACAAGGCAAAGTGGTGTGTTTCATTATTATAATACATATACACATTAACAATTTGAGAAAATATCAATTTTCTTTTGGATTGTAGTATATTTGTATTTAGTCTAATATCTGAGAGAAGTAAAAAATCTTATTGTGTGAATTTAATAATTCACCGTTGCCATGCAACATATTGCATGACTAAAATGATAAAAACCACAAATAACGAGATGTTCAAAGAATTTGTTCTCCTTGAATTTAATAAATAATGTAATTCCTTATCCCTGATAAATATACAAGAAATTTTTGTAAATCCAATTAAAGTATTTGAATTAAATAAAACTGTTTTACTACCCTGCTTCAATTTACAATGATGAGCTGTTCCATTTGCAGCTACAGTACTATATTTTCTAATTTAAACATTCCCTACATATCATTACATTGAAAAAAATAATAACTTCGGCGGATTTTCTTTGAACTTTCATACATCTCAGGTGTGGCGGCAGTTTAAATCCAAAATTTTCCTATCATGAAAAAATTGGATAAAAACGATCCTAAATTTTTAAAATACAAAATTGACAACAAACATGTATAGTAACCTGGCTAACTTTATTAAGTAACCTCAACATAAAATTAAATTTTGTATCTAATGGTATATTTATTGAAAACGTGTATCACCAAAAATTTTGTAAAAACAGCAAAAACATAAAAATCAGTTTTTAGTGATTTTAAAAATACTTTTATAGTTAAATTTTAAAGTTAGTGTTACAGACAAATAACACAAAAAAATACCTATTATTTGAGGTACTATTTGTCACTCTAGCTCTATTTTTCATAGAGTTATTAGCTTTCTTCAAAAAAGTCAAATTTTGGACGAGGGTATACAAGGAGAAATTGATGTTTTTTTCGAGATTGATTTTATAATAAAATATAATAAAACTAAATAAAAGAATCATTTTTGGCTTATAAAGTATATGCTTAAAAGGTTGCTATCTCGAATTACAGTCCATTGAAGTTGCGTTTTTGTATGCTTTTAATGGAAATAGCTTTATAAATAATGTATGAGCTAGATTGGAATTTTTGCTAGAATTATTTTTCTTTCTTATATATCTGTTTTAAAATATTGCTGTTTGAGATTACTTCAAAATTGCAAAAGTTATCAACTAAAAAATAAATTTTGTGGTAATTTTTTTGGTATTTTAAGGTACAGCCAGCATAAAACGGAGTTTGATAATTCAGGTCCCGTAATTCGAGCCTGATATGTAGTAAATTTGCTCTTTGAAGGGGCTTTCTGGTGCAATCTTTAGAGCAACATTGTAAAAAGTTTTCTAACATACACACTCTGACCTCCTGTTGTATACTCTCAGAGCACTTGGATGTGGTCAAATAAGATGGTCAATAGGCTCATAAGGTCATTGATGCGCTCATATGAGAGATGAGAGTATCTCAGATATTGAACGAAAAGTTAATCAATGTAAAGTTAAATTAGTCCACTTTTGACATACCATTAAATTGTATTTTCGATATAGATTTACGTATCTCAATCGTTACTACAGTCGAAGAATCTTAATTTAAGGGCGCCCGTGGTTTCTTTTAAAAAGTCCCTTATATCGAGGACCTCCCTTAAATCAAATTTAAAGTACAGATCAACTTCAATTTAGAGAAGGAATGAATGTATCTTAGGTAATGACACCACAGTCTTAATCCATGATGGTAATAATGATAAAATTGACGATATTATGGAGGAAACAAACGATGTTATTCTTGTAAATGAAGAAAAATCCTAGCAAGTTTAGGTTATGTTACTTCAAACTTTGTTGTTATGGCAGATTTCTACTTACTATATAAAAAAAACGTAATACAATGCAGATGCAATCAAATTACATTAAATGGAATTTTTCTCAAAAGATCAAAAAACATTTTCAGTATTTACATCTAGTAAAAAAATCTTATACCTAAAACTGTTCTTTTTTTAATTTTGGGGCCAATAATATTATAATAGAATAAGGGACATGTGGAAAAAAAAAGTTCCCTTAAATATAAATTCGAAATAAGGGATTTTAAGCTGTAAAATTTGTCCACCAGTCTTCGGTGGATACAAAAACCTCCTTTATATCAAGGTTTCCGTTATATCGAGGGACCTTAAATCGAGGTTCGACTGTAATTATATTTATTTAGCATTAATATTTATTGAATATACTTGTTGATACGCAATGTTTTTAATTATGCAAGACGTCACATTTTTGTCAATTGTTTCTTAAGGCAAGTGAATAGCAGGTAATGAGCCTTTAACCTCTTTTCATTTTGTCATTCAATCAAAAATGTTCAACAATACTGTTTGTCGAGCTAATGATCTTGACTATCAACCATATTCTGATATTGACAGTGATAATGAATATTTGGGTATGATAGATCAAAAGAGCTTATACAACTTTATAGAGATCAATTTACCAATGTCCAAGACTTGTTAACTACATCTGAAGATGAGACTGAAAGCGATTTAGAAGAGATAAATGAAATGGAAATAGTAGAGATTTTTAGAGATCAATTAAAACCTATTGAGCTTTTACTACCGCATTATTGTGTACATTTAACAAAAATTACATCAACTAATTTGCCCAGACATATATTATCATTATGGAGAACCAGAATTAGTAGAACTAGTTTTATTATATTTGGTATATCTAATTTGTCTGGAACCTCTCATTTTTAAATTATTGTGAAATGTATACATTCACTATAATTTTACTGAAACATATATCTTTGTAGCCATTTCTTTTGCTTTTGTTTTGGTATATTTAGAAACTTTTTATTGGAAATAGTGAGTAAAATTTAGATTTTTAGTCAGCTAAATATGATTAATAACTTGTTCTATTTGATATAAATATTCACTGGTTTTGAATTAACATATAGTAGCAATAAGCAGCAAAATGATTCTGATAATCTAAAATCTAATTCGACCTTAACAGCATATAAAATTATAATATTCAGTGTCAAAGTCTTGAGTTTAGGTATGGACAAGCATCTAATTAGCTTTAAGCTCTAATTAAACGATAAAATATTTATAGTTTTTATCACATCTATGCCAATTATAATTAAAAGTTACAGACATGAACTTAAGATTGAAACTTTTGTTCAGAATATTGTAAAGCATTTAAAAGAAAAAGTAATATTCAAAGCTTTTTTGTAAATAAACCAACTAATATGTATTAATTAGGTGGAGTATCATGTTAAATATCCTCATTATTATTCTTCTCCTGAAATCTCAGTTTCACAAATCAGATCGACTATCATAAATGCAGTTGATGTTACAACACTCAACGACTGGCAATGTGTAGTAGAAAAGATTGATTCTCATCCTCTTATTCAAAAGTCATTCCAGGAAGAGCGAGGTGACTTTATTGAACATTGGGAATTGATTGCTTAAGTAGTAAATATACTATTTTGTAAATATAAAATGCAATGTTGCCGTAAATAATGTAAACAATTTAAACTTATATAATAAAACGTGGAATTAGGTTTAGAATGAAATCCATAATATAACTGTCCAATTAGATAAAATGTGCTATTTAAAAATTTTCATGCTTGCTTTAGAGATATAAATGCAAAATACGCATGACGAATAATATTATTGATTGAAAGTTCGATAAAAAACAGGTGCTTTTACAAAGTATTCGTGAAATTGTTTCTTGCAGAAAACTATTCTTAACAAAACGATTTATGTATCTGAATTGAGTTGGTTTCTCCGCTATACTTTCTCCTCAAACTGAATTCTATCACAGCCATTATTGAAGTATTTTGAAGAAATAGTAACGCAGAAGCAGTTTTAATACCATCTATACTATTTTGATATTTTATTTTGATGCTTTATTTGGTTTTATACTGACGAAATAATCCTTTAAAAAAAGAAAAGCTTCTTTTGTTTGCATAATACTGACTTTCATGATGTAACGCAATGTCGTTTCATTGAAGGATGCGCTAGATAACAATAAAAAATCCCATAAAATTGAATATGCATGAACACTATTGATTGTGAGCTTATAAACAATAAACATTTGAATCAAAATCTAAAATGTAAAGATGGTAAATTAAAACCGAAGCTACTATAAAAATAAATTTAATTCATCATTTAGTTATTTAATAAAAATCATAGAAACAAAATAAAGTAAAATACAGTTTTTATTTTTATTATATTATAAATAAAAGAGTACTTTTGTTGGTTCTCATTGCATTAAAATACTATGATACTAACAGGATCAACCACGAGAAGGTCAAAGT
>JAEPRC010000171.1:0-65916 GCA_016758945.1 Mucor plumbeus
CATTTGTGTAAGTGATTGCACTGTGGCCAAGAATGTTATCGTTCACACGATATGTATTGGTTCAAAAGTATTTTGTATTTTCGCATACATTTGTTATTGTGTTCACTTTGAGGATCTCTTTATTATTACTGCAATTTAATATTTTAAGTGGCATAAATTCTGTGAGTGATACTTGTAAATTAAGTTATTTATGATTATCAAGCTTTTAGTATGTAATTCCACTGCAATCAACAAAATTTTACGTATAAATGTCAAAACAAGCGGGAAAAGGAAAATTAAACTGGTATGATTCAAAATTGATACAATTTGAAATTGATAGCATGATAAGCTGAAACAAAAAAATGAAAAGTTGATAAGCAACTTAATACAAAGGTTGGGTTAAAAGGCGTTGAAGATTATACTTTGATTTTATGAGTTAATTATGTGTAGTTTATGGTTGAGGCATCAAATTTACATTAAATTCTATTGGATGTATACTTGTGTATTATGAGAAATGTTACTAAATTTTATAAATAAGCATACTAGAAACAAAAAAAAATATAACTAAGAAGAATAACGTACTAGTATTTTTTATTGTGTTTTATATAACGATATAATCTACTATTTTTTTATGGGCTGCTAACATCCGTTAAAATTTCTTAATTTTGTTTTTAGTTTTTACAATACAAATTTCGTGTTATCGTTAATCTATCAGAATTAGGAATTACCGAATTACCAGTTTAGAGCATTTGTCAAACCATGATGTTTGACATGCAAATCATACAATACTGCATTCTATGCGTTTACCATCATGCTATAGAAGCATGATTCTATTAGATTTACACAATATCGACATGTTCATTCTAATTATATTATCATTCACATTTAATTCACTCATCCAAGTAGTATATAAACCATCTCTATAAGCTCATAATAAAACGGTCCTTTTTCACTTGAATAATTTTATACGTTTACCTTTTGATAAGTCAATTATATCATCTTATTGTGTACAATTGGCATTATTTGCTAACTACATGTTACTTCATTAAACTTTTTTTTGTACTCTAAAATGCCTGAACTCTTGAATATATTAAATTTGTGCGAAAAACAAACTGGTTTCTATTAATGAATGAAACAAAATAGAAGTACATTTTAATGAGTCATGTTTTAGCCATCATATATTTCTTTGAAATTGACTTCACGACTGTAGAAAGGATAATTTATTTTTCTTTTAAGAAGTAAAAAAGTTATATTTCCTCTTCAATCTTTAATTTCCTTCAAATTTGGCATTGTTTACTTTTTATTTCTTTTTATTTTTATTTTAAACGGCAATAAAAAAGTCAAACGCAACGACCATGTGGGATGTGAGTACAATCTTTATCCCATCAATCATACATATTCTCTTTTGTATTTACTGAGACTTCAGAACAGAAACTTTACTATATTATTAGTTTATTTGAGAAATTGAGAATGAGGAATTAAGAAAACTTCATCACAACTCATAATTTCATAAAAATAGGAAAAAAAATAGGATTTAACGGTTACTTGACTTGGATATAAATATCTACATTATATAGATTATTTGACATGTAAACAAGAATAAAAAAAGCACATCTTTTTGTCATAAATTTTTATATAATACTTATAGTATAAAGAACCTGGTTGTAATGATAATAATTCACACAACGCTACACATTGAGCATATAAATTTTCTAATTTTATATATACTTGATTTGTTGGCCATCACGCCATCACAAATAGACTACTTCATACTTTAATTGAAAACTGATATTAAATGTGATATATTCTTAAATGTAATACCGAAATAAACACTTCAAAATAATTCACTAACAATTCACCTGGGTGAACGATATGTGAATTACGATTTTCTGCCTAGTGATGTACCTGACATCTATCAAATATACCCCTCACTCTAGGGTCATTCTTTATTAGGAACAAATTAAGAATGTTGTCATAAATTAATTAATTCTCCTATTCTCAATAAGGATTACAAATCCAAAGGTTCATTATCTTCAAAATTACCATAATAAGCCGTGGATGAAACAATACGAAGACTTCAAAAAAAATAAAAAAGTGCTTAGAGTTTTTTCATATTTGAATACGTTCTAGAGCACTTCAAAACAAGCAATTTGTATTGGTAAAAAGTTTTGGCATAACTTAATTTTGCAGAGATATTAAAGCCGAAAGTCTTAAATCTCTAGCAATGAATAAATAGTAAAAATCTAAAACATTAGCACAAAAAAAGTTATGCCAATTGCTAAAGATGGGATATTTTTGAATACTCGTTTTTGGATTAAAATTGATAATTTCAGGTACATGTACCTATATTTTGGTTTTGTTATTTATTAGAAATTAGGATAAAGCAATCATCTAAAATCGGACCTATTTTCAATTAAAAAAAGCGGGATTTGTTAGCTACGATTACCGATCCTTTTAATCTTTGCAATGTTGCATTGTGTAAAAGAGTGGTAAAAATTATAATTTTTTCGCTAGCTTTTGTACCTAGTTGCAGCTGCCAATCAGTCAAAACATTGAAAACATTCAAAACACTATTTGTACACCCATTCCCTAGCTTATTAGAACCAAATATTTATTTTTAAAAGCCACGTATGATAAGAGATAATTATAAAAGTGTTGATTTTTATGGTAGTATATGCTGAAATCTGCTTATTGAATAAAACTTAAAAACTTCATAATCCTATGAACAAACTAATTAATTGCTGGTATTAATCATTATAATAATCTACTTTGAAAGGGTTTTATTGGGATAGTTTCACTTTTTCTGAATTATCAAACATTTTGAATGAGTTCGTAGAAACTGGCCATCATACTATCTTACACTTTGTAGCATATCTATTAAACAGTAGCGATTAATTACCAAATTCAACAGTAAATCAACATTTTTTAATCAAAATTGTAATTACGACTTCAGCACATTTTTGATTTGTCCTACATAATTTGTTTCTGCTTACGTATATAAGCGTAATCTAATAGAATTACAAGAATTTCATATACAATCAAAGCAAGATTTTGATGTCTCAATAATCAAATGCCACTTATGATATTGTGTTGGCCAGAAGAAATGGGGTTTGCTAGTAGAAATAAACTGTGGAGAATTAAATATGCTTCGCCATGAAGACTTATATATTAATGGAAGCCATACACAGACATGAAAGAAAAAAAAAAGAAATTCTAGAATACATGCAAATAGAACTATGGAAGCTACTAGAGCTTAACAGTTGCTATTAGATGATTATTTTTATCTTTATTTTGATGCCAAATTGTATGCCACTTCTTAAATTGCTCTAAAAAGATGAAAGTAAATATAGTCTGAGGTCCAGTTCTCATGAATGACGGAGTCCAACCTTTAAAGAAAGACAATAACCCTTCAGATCGATACATGGCCAAAGTAACACCTATAGCGGATAATTTTCCTTCCGCACCTGTAGCAGACATCATGCGAGTTTTTATCACATCAGCAGGGGAACATGCCGTTGTAGCTACTAGACCCTAGATTCAAAAAAAAAAGATGTTATCAATATGCATTGCGAAATTTATAAACAAACAAATAAGGACATTACTGCAAGTATACTAGATAATAAATGTAGCCCAATGCCTTCATCCAAGTATTGGTTGAAAAATGCTTTAAAGCGATCATAAGAAACACATTGAGAGGATGTCATTAAGATGGCTCTGTTGATATTTGGCCCCACGCCACGAAAAAGAGAAGCAACTCCTTCTTCTTTAGCCATTCTTAGTAAACCATCTAAGGCATGTAGATAGTTTCTTTTAAGGTGAACTGGAAGCTGACCATCGTTTTGCATCCGGACATTAATGACATCGCCAGGATTACCACATATTCCTCCAGCAATCCCAGCAACAGTAGAGCATATAAGCAATTGAAGAGTAGAAGGATCTGTATATGTTTCTCAGTTAAATCATTAATAAATTCCCAAATGTAAATCTGCTTACCTTTCTCTTTCTGTAACAAAAGTTGTTTTAACTTTTCATAACCACCCAATCGAGCTGTTGAATATGTTGCTTGTCTTAATATTGAAGCAGATAAACCCGCATAAAGCTTTAGTGGTCCTTCTGTCCGTATAATATTTTTAACAGTGCCCAACATGCCAACATTTTGATTTCCTTTAGCATTTTGTAGACGAACCTTTGTTAGATCGAGAGGATGAACGATGATAGCAGCTGTACAAGAAGCCATGCCGCCAAAGTAAAAAGGAGTGTTTTTTTTTCTATATGTCATTGTTAATGATAAATAAACAAAAGAAAGAAAATGATTTAAAGGCAAAATCATGGCCAAATTCGAGTTTTATGTATCCATAGACAGGAGTTTGAATTAGTAACAGGTAGCGACAACGGCATTAGTTGGAAGTATATGAATGAATAGGGGGTAAAAATGTGTATATACCATAAAAAGTCTTTTTTTTATTATACTACAAAATAAAAAGAGATTCTTCTTTTATTCTAATATCTTTATTAAAAAGTATAAAATGTTTAATCATCATCCTCATCTTCATCGTAATCATCGTCATCCACACCAAAATCACTTTCATCACCAGACTCATACCAACTAATAATGTTAATACGCACAGACCAATTAATACCAATGTCAAACAAGTACTATTTTCAAGCAAAAAACTTACAAGTTATCATCTTCTTCTATCTCTGGTGGAGCTGTTAACATGAAATCTTGTTCTGATTGGGGCATTTTGAACCCACTGGGGATATCTTTCTTTGAGTCTTCAACTTGCTCTAACAAAAGGAGGGGAAGAAAAATAGGGGGTTAAGAAGGGATGTCATTTTGTTTGTTTTTTTTTTTTTTTTTTTTTTTTTTTTTTTTTTTTTTGATTAATAAATTACTTTTCACAATGGCATCAAATGCTTCACGATTCTTTCGGTAGGCAACCTATAAACAAAATGTCAGAAAAATATTTTTATGTCGAATCCGAAAACTTACGCCAGCATCAACATTTGCAGGACTTGAGCAATTAGGATCAGCAAGTAACGAAATAATCGACACAAGTACACCTAATATTTTGTACTAGGTTATTTTATTTTCCCTTTTTGCATAAATTTGTCAAACTTACTTTCTACAGACTATCAATTTTATGTAGAAACATAACATCTGATTAAAAACCTAGGATTAAATAAATATATTTATTGCTATTACCTGTGTTGGATTCCAACGTTCCTGTAAAAAAATGTTAATATAACATATTGTAAATTATTTCAAGCTCAATGACATACTTCTGCTTTTTCTCCACTAATTGGGTCTTCTCCAGGAGGATGAAGAATAGAAATACAAAGTCTTCCATCAGGATAAACTTGAAAAATGTGAAAGAAAGATGTAAGTGGCACAATAATTATAACAACAAAGGAGCAAAGCAAAGGGGGAGGGATTCGCTAGATGAGGAGAAGAAATGTCAATTACTTACCATTAGGATGATAAAACGAATTGTTAAATCGAAAGGTAGGAGGGTTAAAAGGATAATCATCAGGAAAAGTCATTGTAGCCTAAATCATTTAATATTTTTGATCGTTTTCGTATGTAATATATGCTGCTTTACCTTGAAATAGCCACCTTCATACATTGTTTTTGGTGAGCCAATAAGTGCAACATCCCTTTATACTTATTATTATTTACTGTAAATCCCAAATAACTCCAAACCTTACCATTCAAAGATGTTATCTTCTTTCAAATCAACTGCAAATCCTGGAACAGGGTTTCGTGATAGTTCTATTTCGTTGATTACATATGTTATCAAATGCTTTGCTTCAAAACTAGATATTTGTACTAAATTACCTTTAAATTGTCGTTGAAGAATATTTGCGGCTGAGGCCATTTTTATTATTTCTCAAGATTAAATCAATTCCAACTGGTTGAAAATAAAGGGAAAAAATGAGAAGAGAGAAAAAGAATTGAAAAGGCTTCAATAGGAAGAAATTATAACGTAGTTATAGTGTAAGTATAGGTCCCTACACGTGACTAGTAGCTAACAGAAGCCTCTTTTTAATTGGTAATGCCTACTACTTTCTTTGTCGGAAGGACAAGAGGAGAAAGAAGCAAATCTATAAAGCAGGCATTTATTGGTTATTACCGAAAAATTTGACAAAGGAGAAGTGAAAGATATCTCGATTAGATCACATAAATTCAGCTCTTTTTTCAGTTTGAAATGTCAATACCCTTCAAAACGAGAGATACATACATTTACAAAGACGGTAACTATCCTTCATTAATTACATCTCCGAGTAATATTCCACAATTAACCCCTTAAAATAGACTACGGAATTACTATCACAAAAGAAGTTTTCAAATTCAAATAAAGAATATTCACTAAACATTTTGCACACACAAGGAAGATAGAAAAGAGGTGATTATATTGTATATTAATACGATTATCATTTCGTTTCATAATCTATTTTCCGCTTCAAAATTATTAGAAACAAGCCTAAATCGATACTTGTAATTTACAACCAGTAAGAAAAACTACTAAACTAAGATACATGTTCCTGAAGCTTGATTGGTCAAACAAGACATGCAACCCTATACAAACTCATCACAAATGAGTTACTACTTATCTTTTTAAGTAAATACTTCACTTATATCGATGACATGATTGATGGCATTCAACCAAAACGAAAGGAGCAAATCTTCAGAAAATGTTCATTTACGGTAGAAACCAAGCACATAAAGTATTAAGTTACGAAATTTGATCTGACAGGTATCGTTGACGACCAATCATATCTAGGTTATTGATTTTACGTTGATAGGCAAGTGTTGTGTATAATTCAGTGATGAAGCATGAGTATCAGCGAATGCCAATAGCAGCAGCTCTTCTACACATTTTCAAATACCCCCACATTTTGCGTTATTTTCAAAGGATTGTTTGCTCAATTATTAACGTTTTAGATAAAGGTAAACGATATTCTAAATATTCCTAGTATATTAACACTGCTCTTTCATTTTTATTGCTGAAAGCAATACTACAAAATCTTACGTTTTGCTTGTTTTTTTTTTCGAAAGGTATGGGTTTTTTAAATAATCAAGATAATATTATGGTATTCCCATTGCCTTATAAAAGTATAGTTATTCAGCAACTACTCTCCAAACCAAATCCAAAATATTTGAAGCACCTCTGGCAATTATTCAAAGCTATTTATTATGGTAAACATGTACACGAAATGCCGTTTCAGGGCCATCAAAGATAGCGGGTATTCAATTTTCGTCATGATCGACTACATTATTGATAATACCATCTGATACGGTTAAACATATAATTTCAATCAATAAAAAATGACCAGTGGGTTCTTAGTATCTTTGATATGTTTTATTTTCCTAGACAGATCAAAAGTAATAAAAGGATAGAAGAAAACCCCAAATGGGATAATTGGGAAAATACAAACATACTCAATATTTTTATTTTAAATTCAGACAAAAGAAGTAAAATTGGAATGAAATGAGGACATAATGGAAATAATATAGTAAGGGATGAAAGAATGCACAGCAGAGCTAACTATAGAACCTAAAATACTAATGCTACTTTTGACATGTAAAAATGCTATGCATTTTATGTTGCAATGAAGTATTTCTAAATCAAATTTTGAAAATCTTTTTTTCAAGATGCGATTTCAAGAAACATACAGCCATTTCAGTGAAAAGTTCTATCAATCAGTTATTACCGGATACAAACTTGGATATCATACGACAAAAAGAAAATTTATTTAATTTTATTTTTATTTTATGGGGATCAGAAAGAGAGAGAGAGATGAGAAAAAAAAAAGGGGGGTAAGTAGAATGAGAAAAAGGAATGCTTAAGCTTCAATATCATTGAATTTAGCTTCAATTTCTTTGTAAAGAGAGCTATACTTTTCAATTAGAACATCCTCACCATCAGCAGGATCCTCAAACTTCATGGAAGACAACTTGTAAATGATATCACCCATAGATTCACGGATTTTGGCCCAAGTAATTTGATTGTTTGAAGATTCAACAGCATGTGTAGCATGATCGTAGAAACCAATCATGTTACGTAACATCCATGTAGTCTTAAAGAAAGGACAGTAACGATCGTAGTTACTGTAACCGTTTTGTTGAAGGAAATCATCCTTGATAATTTGAGCAACTTCCAAAGTAATCTTGTCAGTTTCATTCAAACCAGACTTACCAACAAGTTGTACAATTTCAGAGAGATTCTCTTCCATTTGGAGAATTTCCTTACACTTATCACGAAGATGAATATATTCAGGATCGTTCTTTTCGTAGTAAGGCTCAAGTACCTTCATATATTTAGAATAAGACAAATTCCAGTTGACGGAGGGGAAATGCTTACGTTGAGCAAGTTTCTTATCGAGACCCCAGAAAACTTGAGCAATACTCAAAGTAGAGGCAGTAACAGGATCAGAGAAATCACCACCGGGAGGGGATACGGCACCAACGACAGTAACGGAACCTTCACGGCTAGGATTACCAAGACAAGTGGCTCTACCAGCACGTTCATAGAAAGAAGCAAGACGAGCACCAAGGTATGCAGGGTAACCGGAATCAGCAGGCATTTCAGCAAGACGACCGGAAATTTCACGAAGAGCTTCGGCCCAACGAGATGTAGAATCAGCCATCATGGCAACATTCTTACCCATATCACGGAAATATTCAGAAAGGGTAATACCGGTGTAAATAGAGGCTTCACGAGCAGCGACAGGCATGTTGGAAGTATTGGCAACCAAAGTAGTACGCTTCATAATAGATTCCTTACGACCTTCAATATCAATGGAAAGTTCAGGGAAATCCATCAATACTTCAGCCATTTCGTTACCACGTTCACCACCTATAACAAAAAATAGATCAATAAAATTGTTTCAAATATATATAAATCACATTAATATACTTACAACCAACATAAATAATAATATCAGAGTTGGAATACTTTGAAAGAGATTGAGAAATAACAGTTTTACCACAACCAAAAGCACCAGGAATAGCAGTGGTACCACCTTGGACACAAGGGAAAAGAGAATCCAAAACACGCTGACCAGTCAATAAAGGATAGTTGGCAGATAACTTCTCGGCGACAGGACGAGGAGTACGAACAGGCCAGAGTTGTCTCATAGTATGCTTGGTAGATTCACCCTCAAATTCAGTTTCGAGAACAACGTCTTCAAGAGTGTATTGACCCTTGGGAGCAATGTAGGTAATAGTACCACGGCTCTTGGGGGGTAACATGATATTGTGGATAGAAACAAGGGAGTTCTCATAAACCTTACCATAGATATCACCGCCAGTAATATGATCGCCAACCTATATAATAGATTAATATTGGATCAATCAAACATTTTTTAATGTAATGTACCTGAAAGTTAAGAGGCTCAAAGTCCCAACCAAAGGATTTATCCAAAGCAGGAGTGGAAATACCACGAGGAATATAAATACTTTGAGAGACATGTTGAATATCCTAGATGTGCATGTTGTGTGTTATTTATTTGTGTTGTTTTTTTTTATTTACATGTATTATTGTATATACCTTGAGCGGTCGCTGAATACCGTCATAGATGTTAGACATAAGACCTATTATTCATTGCAAGTGAGTAAAATTAAACGCGTATAGATGCATTTATATTCATTTACCAGGACCAAGTTCAACAGACAAAGGTTTACCAGATCTCAAGACTGGATCACCAACAGTTAAACCACCTATACGAAAAGAGAAATTAAGGGTTAATATCTGAAACACCAACTTTTTTTCTTTTTTTTTTTTTTTTTTTTTTTTTTTGTCAAATAATTACCAGTTTCTTCGTAAACTTGGATGGTTGTCTTGTCACCGTCAATACGAATAACTTCACCAACAAGTTCAGTATGACCAACACGGACCTAATTCTACGTAAGTAATTTATTATTTATAAATTATGTTAATACAAACATACCAACTCATACATGGCAGAACCACGCATGTTTTCAGCAATAACAACTAAAAATATGATTAGATTTACTATATGCTACAAGATTTAATGTAAAGCCTTACCAGGACCAGATACGGAAAAAACGGAACCGAAATCTGACTCGCGTTCATGGTCTCTTATCTTGCGTAAATCTCTTTGTGCGTTTTCAAGTGCTCCAGCCTAAAAAATCAAGCATTTGTACATTAATATCCTAACGCCAACTTTTTGTTTCCATGGTAACCAACCATTTTAAATTTCTGTTCTATTATTATAGTCAGTACATCCACTTTTTAAATGAAATAATGTTATGAATGTTCTTTACCTTAATATTTAAATAAAACAACGAGATAAAAAGTAGCCGAAAAGGTATAATATGTATATATAAAAATAAAAAAAAAAAAGATGAAGAAGAAGAAAAAAAAGTGTGTCAAGGGGAACCTTTTTCCTTTAACCTATACGTTTCGTTTGTTTCGAAAATCTTGTGGCGGGATTAGGTATTCAAGATTGGCTTTTTGAAACGCAGGAAATACGTCACCTGTTTTGTAAAGCATATATATTACATCCTTCTTTGTGTTCATCGTCAAACAGAATGAAGATGTTGGCAAGATATCTTTGTCAATTGAAGACACTATCCCATGCCAAAGGACATTTACGAAACTCTTTTAGAGCTTCTCATATTAGAATTGGCATTGGCAACCTGAAACTTTTTTGATCAAAATTACAAAATTGGATTTAAAAGATCTTGTTGCACAAACACATCGACACACACATACTGAATAAGGGGATGGTTTCGGTAATTGAAAGTTTTTAGACAGTTTATGTTGATTTTATAACAATACTTTGAGATTTATTTGATCTTAAGCTCCCGAAGTCCAATTTTTATCTATTTAAGGGCTTAATTCTAAAAATTAAATACACACAAACAGAGATGGATATTAAAAAAGCTTTGGCTTGAAAAGTGTTACTTGTAACCTAGACTTGGTAACGGAAATGTCGCTAGGTCTACTTGCTAATAATAATGCTATATATTAAAATGATAGATCGCATATAAACGGCATGAAGTGAACGGGCTACTGTAAGTGCTAGAATAGACTCTGTTACTTTAGTACACTGAAATTAAGCCTTTGTCATTATATTAGTTTCTTTTAAAAATATCCTCTAGTTGAAAATAAGATATATTCGCTTTATAAAGAACGTTATATTCCGTTTTGCTACTCTCTATAATTGACGAACCATATTAACGCTGTGATACGTTTGGAAAAAACTTACAATCCACAAGTTAAATGGATATTAAACTTTATATAGTATACTAGAGTAAAAATTCAAGTTTCAATCTTTAAGGTCAAGACGTGCCCTTTTCTATATGACTAACTTTATGCTGAACGCTTTTCAGGATATAACTTAGACGCTGCTAAATAGAGACAAGTTAGTAGCATTACGTTACCTGCTCCCAAATTTATTTCAAATTTCATGGCATACTCAAAAACGCATAAAATGCAGCTGTTTTTTCCTAAAAAAAAAAAAAAAAAAAAAAAAAAAAAAAAAACTGGGTATCACTTTTTATCCTTGCTCTGATTTATTTTTCACTAAATAACACCAAGAACAGATTATTGGCCAATATATCTTAAGATATTTAACTTTAGTCTAAAAATGAGTATCCAAAAATATTCTATCTATAGTAGTTGGTATAACTTTTCAGTACTATTGTTTCAGGTTTTTCACATATTTCATTGTTAAATGTGATAAAAATTAAGGAGTCGTTGTCAATTGCGATATATCACATGTAAATTATAAAATTGACTTTGATCTATAATTGGAGGGAGAGGTTGGTGTTACTAATTGTAACTGCTATTACTACTATACGATTAATACCTATAATTGGATTATATTGTTGGATTATATAACAGTTGGTTATAAGTATCAATGATAATTGATTAATAAAATATATTCATTAGGAATGAGATTATAAATACATAAGGGAAAGAAGAAACAGATAAATTTACTTATGTTCATTTTGTCTGCTTCTTGGATTATCAATATTTATATGAGTTGAAGGTTAATTATTTAATATTTGGTATTGGGGGAAGAATGTAACGGCTCAAATCATCATACTAAAAATTAAGACTTTGAGCTTTCATATATCTACAGAAAATTAACTATACTGATACTTTTTTTTTTGCTAAAGTTTATTTATTTTGTAGCGCTCTACAACATGTTTAAGTATAAAAGAATTCTAGGCGCTTTTTTTTTTTTTTTTTTTTACCCTTTTCGGCATTTTTTGTAGTAGATTATAAAATATTGACTTTACTAATCTACACACTTTTTACATTCATGTGATAGACCTCATTAAACTCTATCGTATTTAATCTATTTTTTTTCAAAATATTAATTTTTCATAGAGATATTCTTAAAAATGCGTAAAAAAAGAATATTTTTGATTTTGCTTCCAAAAAAGACGAGTATACCCTCATTCCAAATTTTGGTTTTGAAAAAAAGTTGACAAAAATTTTGTTTCCTCCATGAAAAATGTAGCTAAAACGTTTATCAATAGCCTAATCGATAAATAATTTTACTATGCATTATATCAAAACTCCGAAGTTAAAATATAATTATTAAAAGTGGCGTATATCTGCAGAAAACTTTAAACCTTCTATTGCCTTTTATGCAAAATTTAATGCAAAACATTTGTCCAAATTTTATTTAGTTAAACGCAAAATTTAAAACTGTACAAAAGCTATCTGATACACTACTTTAACTTACTTTGCAGTTCATGAGCGATCTATCAGGGTTAGGAATTACCGAATTACCAGTTTAGAACATTTGTCAAACCATGATGTTTGACATGCAAAACATACAATGCTGCATTCCATGTGTTTATAATCATGCTACTATGGGACTATAGAAGCACGATTCTATTATATTCACACAATATCCACATGATCATTCTAATTATATTATTATTCACATTTAATCCACTCATCCAATTAATAAATAAACCTCTTTATAAGCTCATAATAAAACGGTACTTTTTCATTTGAATAATTTTATACGTTTACCTTTTGATAAATCAATGAGTTATTAAACAATTTTGTTTTTTGGAACATTTTTTGATCAATTTGTCAAATCGATTTTGAAGCTCAATTAGTATAGGTTTTTAAGCTGAAATTCGAACTATTACTTTGATTATGTTGACAAAAAATCAATGTTTTTTGATAAAACAAAAACGGCAAAGTAACTTTGGTAGGATAAAGTTTGGGACTACAGAAAACCAGTATCTCAATTTAGTGCTCTAATTTTTTTCCAAATCAATATTTGATCAATGATGAGCCAGCACACCTACATTCTAGTATTATCTTCTCCATTTTCGTACAACAGATATCAATGGCTTATATAGGAGAGGTAAATTTTCTTTGCAGATTGCAGATTTGACATAATTAAACCCATTGTTGGGCGAAAAAATCCGAAATCTATTTAAAACCACTTTTTACAACTTTTTCTGTGCTTGAAGAAAATAAGGCTGCGGCAAAAAACATATTGAAAAAGCAATATAGGAAATACAATTATAACTTTTCTAAGTTTATTAAAGATATATAAAAAGTAAAACAAGGTTCAAATATATTCCCTGGATCTATTTGTTATTTATAGCAATTATTAGATGTTACTAGCAAATTATTAATAGGATAATTTATGCATACTCAAATTATTAAGCGTATGTGAATGATTGATGACTCTAAAGTGTTTTGTGTGATATTAATTATACACTTTGATATGATCGAATCTTTGATTCTCAGTCTAAAATTTACTTAATAAGTTTGATGTATTGAAAAACTAGTACAGTCAAACCTCAATTTAAGGACACTCGTGGTTTCTTTTAAAAAGTCCTTTATATCGAGGACCACCCTTAAATAAAATTTAAAACACAGATCAACTTCATTTTTAAGAAAAGAATGAAGGATGAAGGCATCTTAGATAATCACAACACATTCTTAATTCATGATACAAAAACCTCCTTTATATCGAGGTTTCCGTTATATTGAGGGACCTTATATCGAGGTTTGACTGTATATCTAAATACAACTTTATATCACCAAGCCAAAAAATAAATTGTCTATTATGCACGTATGCACATAGCAGACATCTCACTCAATTAAAGCTTACCTTACACCGTTGTCCTTTTTTTTTTGTCCCTTTTACATATTGTAATTATAGAATGAATATAATTTGTTAATTACAACTAATAACATTACTATTATCGTCTTTGTTTTCAATGCAATTTTATCTATTAATATAGTCTAACTATTAATTAATTCGCGTAACATGTAATTGTTGTAAAGTATTTGCCGCTGTTATACATATGGACGCAGTCCTGTTTATAAAAAGGCGTGGTAAATTACAGTATGTTTCATTATAATACATATACGCATTAACGATTTGAGAAAATGTTAATTTTCTTTTGAATTGTAGTGTATTTGTATTTAGTCTAATGTTTGAGAGAGGTAAAAAATGTTATTGTGTGAATTTAATGAAATTCAGCGTTGTCATGCAACATGCAGCATATTGCATAATTAAAATGATAAAAACCACAAATAACAAGATGTTCAAAATATTTGTTTTCCTTGAATTTAATAAATAATGTAATTCCTTATTCCTCATAAATATAATAATACAAGAAACTTTTGTAAATCCAATTAAAGTATTTGAATTGAACAAAACTATTTTACTACCCTGCTTCAATTTACAATGATGAGTTGTTCCATTTGCAACTACAGTACTATATTTTCTAATTCAAACATCCCCTACATACCATTGCATTGAAAAAAAATAATAACTTCGGCGGATTTTCTTTGAACTTTCATACATCTCAGTTGTGGCGGCAGTTTAAATCCAAAATTTTCTGATGATGAAAAAAAAAGATAAAAATGATCCAAAATTTTTAAAATGCAAAATTGACAGCAAACATGTATAGTGACCTGGCTACCTTTATTTAGTAACCTCAACATAAAATTTAATTTTGCATCTAATAGTATATTTATTGAAAACATGTCTTACCAAACATTTTGTAAAAAAAGCAAAACATAAAAATCAGTTTTTAATGATTTTAAAAATACTTTTATAGTTAAATTTTAAAGTTAATGTTACAGATAAATAACGCAAAAGAATACCTGTCATTTGAGGTATTATTTGCCACCCTAGCTCTATTTTTCATAGAGTTATCAGCTTTCTTCAAAAAAGTCAATTTTTGGACGAGGGTATACAAGGGGAAAATTTATGATTTTTCGAAATTGATTTTATGGTAAAATATAATAAAGCCAAATAAAAGAACCATTTTTGACTAATAAAGTATATGATTAAATGGTTGCTATCTCGAGTTATAGTCCATCAAAGCTTAATTTTTGTATGTTTTAATGGAAATAGCTTTATTGATAATGTATGAGCTAGATTGGGATTTTTGCTAGAATTATCTTCTTTCTTATATACCTGTTTTAAAATACTGCTCTTTGAGATTACTTCAAAATTGCAAGAGTTATCAACAGAAAAATGGATTTTGTGGCAATTTTCTTGGTATTTTAAGATATAGTCTGCATAAAACGGAGTTTGATAATTCAGGTCCCGTAATTTGAGCCTGATATGTAGTAAATTTGTTCTTTGAAGGGGTTTTCTGGTGCAATCTTTAGGGCAACGTTGTAGAAAGTATTCTAACATACACACTCTGACCTCCTGTATGCTCTCAGAGCACATCCATGTGCTCAAATGAGATGGTCAATAGGCTCTTAAGGTCATCGATACGCTCATATGAGAGTATTTTAGATATTGACAGAAAAGTTATTAATCAATGCAAAGTTAAATCAATCCTCTTTTGACATACCATTAAATTGTATTTTCGATATAGATTTATGCAACTTAATCGTACTACAGTCGAACCTCAATTTAAGGGCGCCCGTGGTTTCTTTTTATGTTGAGGGCCTCAGTTATTAAATCAATTTTAAAACATAGATCAACTTCAATTTTAAGAAGGGAATGAAGAAGGCAGTCTTAGGTAATCACACCACATCCTTAATCCATGATGATAATGATGAAATTGACGATATGGAAGAAACAAACGACGTTATTCCTGTAAATGAAGAAATTTTCTAGCAAGTTTAGGTTATGTTATTTCAAGTTTTGTTGCTACAAATAATAAAGATTTCAAAATACTTAAAGATATGGTAGATTTCTACTTACGATATAAAAAAGCCCGTAATACAACGCAGATGCAATTAAATTACATTAAATGGGTTTTTCTCAAAAGATTAGAAAACATTTTCAGTAATTACATCTAGTAAAAATTTTTTGTACTTAAAACTGTTCTTTTTTTAATTTTGAGGCCGATAATATTACAATAAAATAAGGGACATGTGGAAAGAAAAAGCTCCCTTAAATATAAATTCGAAATAAGAGATTTTAAGCTGTAAAATTTGTCCACCAGTCTTCTGTGGATACAAAAACCTCCATTATATCGAGGTTTCTGCTATATTGTGGGACCTTATATTTAGGTTTGACTGCAGTATTTTTACTACAAAGGCAACTGGAAAATGCCTGCAATTATATATACATATATAACAGTATCTGTTTTTAAGCTTTTTTATAAAATTAATCCCTTTTTATTGCATATATGATCGGATTTGAGATAACAAATAATAAAAAAAGAAAGAATGGCTTATTAGTTAGTTTTTCAACTTTACAATAAAAACAAGATAGCGTTTATTTATATATAAAAGTATGGCCATTTCTAATGATTTAGTATTGACTTCCTGAGATACAACTAAGGGTGGTACTAAACTATTAAATCTTTTTGAGAGTAATTTATAGATTGATGTTAATTGATCATAATTAAGCCGCGCTTGCTGAGCTGGTAAGTTGACTTGTTGCAATATTGGGCTTGTTATGTCTGGATTGTGATCTGATATATCCTGACAGCTACTTGATTGATTGACCGTTGAGGTTAAAGAGTATGGTGTCCTGATTTGAGTGGTCCGAGCCTTTCCGTTAATTGATTGAGAGTAATAAACTAGGCGTTTCTTATACCCGATTCCCGATAGACTTGTTCTTTCCTGTTGTTCTACATAGTAATCAATGGATTTTATAATCTATTATATTGATTGTAGTATAAGAGCATAAGGCAATAATATAATACTTGGTGGAATATAAAAAACTTTCTGTAACATTTATAGAAACAGTTGAGATGAGCAATACTGTTATGAATTATTATAGTAATACTTCTTGATTTATTACAATATTGCACATTTATTATACATAATACAAGGATTTACTATTTAAGAATATGGCGTAAATTAGTATGACCATATAAATCTACATCGTAATAACACCAAGCTTATAGATTATAGGGGCATTGGATGTAAGGTCTATGATAAATGTTGAAATTTACAATGAGCATTCTGAACTAACATACTATAACGATTTCATTAGCTATTAACAGCTGTTTTGATAGGAGTTTAGCACAAATTTTTTAAAAAAAAATCTCTTTTTCTGCTTGAAAAAATAAAGCTACTGGAAAAACGCCCGTAACCATCAGATTCAAATGGCTGAAAATGCAAAATATAAACTATAAATGTAACATTATCCACAATTATAATTTTAGCATCTCATTGATTTTCTCATTAAATCGTAGGAATCAATTGCCACATTTTTGAATAAGGTTTACGCTTTAGACGACTATTTCAAATTTGAAATAGTGTTAAATCACCGAAAATTAGCAAATGTGAAGGTAATGGTAACTATCGAAAATAATAAGTAAATGTCCTCTTTATGTACAATCAAAGTTGTAGTGTACTCTGTTCTACATTTATTTATATTTTTAAAAAAAAAAACCGTTGGTTTCTATATATTAATTTAAACAACTGTAAGCAGTTAAAGACCCAAAAAAAAAAAAAAAACATGCACCTTTGTTTCTTAAATGAGTTACTTTATGAAATAGTCAACGATTACTAATAAAATAAATATTAAACAGCTCTATCTACTGGATTTTATTTTTAAATTCTAAAAATTGTAAAAGTTTGATGGATATATTGATAAAAAAGATCTTAAAGCAGTTTATTGGCTTAGTAGCATTTTAAAAATAATTTTTTTTGAAAATAATAATCGATTCAGAGTTGGATGGAAGACAAAAAAACATTCAATTAGGAAATGGTGATATCCGTAAGACTTACTTTCAAATTTCAAAAACATTCCTGGCTGAGCATTTTCTAAATCATTGTCAATACTGTAAAACGAATGCAAATGTGCATTCTATTGCCGGTTATAATACTTTATTTAAGCGTATGTTTGAGTATCTATATAATATATAGCTTATCAATTAATCATGCACACTTTATGAAGGATTTCACGCATTTTCTCATATTTTGGCATATAATACACAGTAAATCCAAAGAAATTTTATTTATCAAACTATTACAGTTTCATACTCTCAACTCCAGGTATGGATATAATGCCCAAATTTGTGCCAAATTTATGATTTACTAAAATCTACTTTTTTTTTTTTACCAAAAATAACCATTTTTTCGAAAGCAGAAAAAATGCATTGTATAGGTATCAAATATAACTGTATATAAACATAATTAATAATATGAAAATATATAATAACATACTTTCCGAAAATTGGAAAGACATCAAATATTCGCAAAAAATGAAAAGGGAAACTCTGTAATGATATATATATAGCATAGAAAACTTATCAAATTTTATTAATTAAACATGGCTTTAAATGTTTTTTCCATGGGCTATGGCCTCCTGGCCTAAAAGTGCTACTTGCGAGCTATAAAATGTAATTTTAGGAACCCTATATTTGAAGATCAACAACAACAGTTTTAATGGAACACAAATTATTAATCAAGATATTAAACATATTGAGATAAATTAAAGAATAAGCTGATTATTCAGCGCCAAGAATATGCTCTTTTGTGATCCATAACTACATTCAAAATTTCTATCTCACCATTTACCCTCAGAATTGTGATTTAAGTTTCATACGAAGAATAATTGATTACATTTAATGCGTTAATGAATGCTTCATTTTACACATAAATAACAAGAGATTAACATAAATATTACATAGTCTCTTGAAAAAAGTACGTTATACTTTTGCAGCTTTAAAACCAAAATATCAATAAAGTGCAAACACAATTATCTGATCAGTGAAACTGGTTTTATTAATAATCTATGCAATACGTTTAACTCAGTTTGAAATCAAAACAAGATTTTTAAAATGACACAATGCATTGAAAAAAAACCATTTATATACAAAGACTTTAGGATTTCATCATATAGCCATTTATACATCAAAAATCACTTAAAATGACAACTCAATCTGCAATCAACTGGCCTAAGAAATACACACCTGGTTTAACTGACAACTATGTTTCTAATGAAATTATTGTTAAAGATCTTTCTGTCAATGATGTCTGGAAATATTTAGTCGATACAAAGTACTGGACCAAATACTATAAAAATGCATCTGATATTACTTTTCCTAATGGTGGTGGAGATGAACTCGCTGCTGATATCGATTTCAGCTTCAGCACATTTGGTTTCCCACCTTTAGATGCCAAGGTTATTGAATTTGTTGCTCCTGCAAAGGGTCAAGCAGCTCGTTTGTCTTGGACTGCAAAGCAAGATGGTTCTCCTCAAGAGAAATTAGATGTCTTGCATGCTTGGTTATTAGAAGACCTTGATGGTGGTAGAGTTCGTATTCTCACTCAAGAATCTCAAATTGGTAAGCCCGCTGCTGATTTGGCAAAGGCTAATCCTAATCCTATGTTGAATGGCCATCAAGATTGGCTTAATGGTTTGCGTGATATTGCATTAAAGAATAAGAATTAATTTTGTGTTGTGAAATTTGAAATAAAATAAAAGCATATTACATCTGTTACACTAGGCTTCTGTTTATATACATTATAAAGTCATTATGTATAAATGTACGACTCCTAGGTTTCTTTTAACATTGTTTTTATTTTTGACTATAAAAGGCAAAATTGATAGACACATTAATCATCATCATTATCATCATTAGGTGAATTGGGCTTAGCGTATACACACACACACACACATATATATATATATATATATATATATTACTATAAACATTTTATTGGTAAGAAAAATAAATAAATATTTTTACACTGATATACATGATTTAAATGTGTGGCTTTTTGATTATTTCGTAAACAAACCACCTAGTAATTGATTCAGTTCAGAAGTCTAAAAGAAAACAAGTTAATATCAAAAACAAAAACAAAAAAGGAGATGAAAATATTAAATACATACCGGGCAGGCAAGTGACATTGATTTAGAAATCTTTGGTGTGATAGCAATACCAGCAACACGAACAGTAGGATAAATGTAATAATTAAAATCAATATTTTCTGGTGTACTTCCATCAAGACCACATCGAGTTACTAAATCCATTAATACACCTTGTTGTCCAGGATCTGATGAATTTACTTTGACAGCAAATGGAAAGGTAATATTTGTCATTGCATATGAAGAAATATGCGTATCTGTAATATTACCACCACCAATATAAACATTATAAGGTGAAGGATAATAAGCCTATTTAACAATTAATATAAATATATATACATATAAAACTATACTTTAAATACTATTTTACTTACATCTGCTTTGATGGTTTCAAATGTAATACTCTCGAAGTTTTGATTATCTACACTAATACCAACATCAAATGTCATACTGAGCACATTATCAGCATATGCATAAACGGGATCCTGTTTAAGCCCGGTAAATTGAACATTTGGAACCTTAAATAAAGCAGCAAATACACCAATGATAATAGCAATAATAATAATAATAATCAAGAATATACAACTACACCAACGAGCCCATTTTGGACAGCAAGTACAACAGCCACAACAGAGTTTATCCATACATGTTCTCTTCTTTCTTTCACGAGGTATAATCTTTTCTAAATCATCATCAGAATCATAGTGATCCATAAATTTCATATCCGATTGATCGCTATAGCGATGTGCAGGTGGTGATGGCACAGCTGTTAAAGAGCTGTTATTTTGTTGATTATAAACTGGATAAGGTGAAGGTGAATTTACAGGAATATCGTTCATAGGATAACGATCTGTTGAATCTCTATTGGTTTCAATATGATGTGGTAAAGGTGGAGGTGCAGGTCTATCATAGAAATCATCATGTTGTTGGTAAGGTGGGGCTGACATTTTTTTAGGTGAAAAAGAAAAAAAAAAAAAAAAAAAAAGAAAACAGTTTATAATGTAATATCTTGGCAGACAATTCCTTTTTATTTTTGTTATTTTGAAAATAGTGTATTTTTAGCAACAAATTTGTGCACCATACACATAAAAATGAAAGCTTAAAATCTGGCTTTTTCATACTTTTACACTAATGATTATTGGGCTTGGAAAAAAAAAAAAAAAAAAAAAAAAAAAACTAAAAACAGTATTCTCAAATCGATTTTTTACAGTTAAGTTATTTCTTGGCTTTTTTTTTTTAAAAATGTTTCCATTGTACATCTGTATCAGTTTGAAAGTGGATCAAATAAAATCAAGCTTTTAATTCATTATAATTCAAATGGCGGGATATTGTTTTCTATTTTTACTCAATAAGCATGACACTTTTGCTAAAATGATGTTGTACTAAAAATTTTTAAATAATCCAGAGAAAGACCGAAGAAAGATTCCCTGCTCACAGAAGAGTCTTCTGATCCAATGATATCATTTAATATGGTGGCCTAATGGTTTTTTTAGCCAATAATAGAACAATGTTTTCAGTTTTAAGCGACCAATTAGTTGTCTAAAACAGACATTATTGAGTTTTAAATGTAAAGTCTGGCAATAGTTTTGCTCACAATACATTATAAAATGTTGAAGAAGCATAAAGCTAAATAACTAAACGTATATATAGCGGCCAAAGCACACGTTCTTTTCCTTTGATCCAGCTAAATTGGTTTACATATCCACCAAAGAGTTTTAGTTCCATGTTTTGTGGCCATTTCTAGCGCCCAGAAGCATACCAATCGAATGATGTCGTATAGTAGATTTATTTTGAAGCTTTTCTACAATTATATCTAAACCTTGATTTTAACTCGAAATTTGCCTTACCATCCCCTATTCAAAAACTCGTTTTTACAAAATTTAGATTTTTATTCGAAAAACGAAACTTTTTACTAAGCTAATGATTAGAAACATATAATTAAATTAACATTATATTTACGATGGTTGTGTTCATTTTGTATCTGAAGACCAATTTTCTCAATATCTTTAAGAAAAATTAGAATTTTGCTATATTAAAAATATTTTCATTTTTGGTAACAAAAGATTAAAAAGTTAAAATCTCTTTGCTTAGGGTACTACAAATTACATATATCTTGTTACAAAATATTTGTGCTTTTTTTTCAACTTTGGGTTTTAAAAACCCTTTAAATACCAATCTTTATCCTGAAATGTTAAACTGAATGTGAAAATGATGGCTGGTGCATTTTCAAAAATTCGCACCCCGGTGTCACTATTATTTTTGCATAGATTGATCTCTTATATACAAGATATAGCAATTTAAGTAAAGAGATAGATAGAATACTACTGAAAGCGAGTGCTTAAATTAAGAAAGAAAAGATGTCTTCTTTATGTTATAAAAAAACACTATTTCTCGCCCCAAAATAAGGGCTAATACCATTTCTTGAACAATAATCATAGGTACAGTATTGCTTTGGTGGAATTTTCAATTTTAAGGAATTCAATACTATCATTATTTAAATAGGCATATAAATTTTTATGCTTAGTATTGTCTATAATATTGTTTTATAGTTCTATATATTTTTGGCTTAATACTATTTCAATTTACGTGTTTGTAATAATATTCTCAACGTAAAGCGATTGGATATTTTTGAAGATCTCTTGCTTGATTTCATATAATATTAAGTTACTTTTTTTTTTTTTTGCATTTTACATTTTGCATTTTGCTAATCAACTAAATGCATGAAATCTGTTTTCACTTGTAGTCTTGATAATTGAAAAACTGTATGAAGTATACGAATATTCATTACACCCAAGTTGGTAAAATGAACTTGACGGTTTCTTTTACTCCGAGAAGTCGGATTACAAATACAGGTGTATTATCTCAGGCAAAAGATTCTATACAAGCTTTTTTTCAGCTATTTAATAATGAGTATACATATCCTAGGTACAGGCGCTATAGGATGTCATATTGCATCCGTTTTAAAGTCCAACAAATTACCCGTTACTCTCTTGCTTCGTTCACAAAATCATCTATACGACTTTAATAATCGCCGAAATAGTATTACATATCGTTCTCAAGGCAAAACCAACATTATTTCCGGGTTTGAGGCCAGTGTAGTAGGAGACACAACTGATCAAACGCCCATTCAATCACTTATTGTAGCTACAAAGGGTCACCATACCTTAAAAGCGCTTGCTCCCATGGTTTCCAGATTATCTGCAAATAGTACAATTTTGTTACTTCAAAATGGGATGGGCATTGCAGAGGAATTGCTGGAAAACTTGTGGCCAAACAACACCCCACCGGCTATTTTTGTTGGCGTCAATCGTCATGCAGTTGAGCGTATGGGGCCTTATGATATCACACATCATTCTGGTTATGCTGACCCAGATGCTTTACGTATTGGAAGATTTCCAGTAAAAGATACATCAAAGCAATCGCAAAACCCAGAACTTTTAAAGGAAATCATTGCAATTCCAGAATTAAATGCAGAGCATTTGCCTTGGCCTCAAGTGCTTGTTAAAATGTACAAAAAATTAGTTGTAAACGCCTGTATCAATGCTGTAGCGTCTGTTTTAATGTATAAGAATGTTGGTAATATTAAAGATGGCAATCCCGGCGGCATTGCCCTAATGAGAGCTATTTGTCAAGAAGCGCACGACGTATTAAAAGATGATTTACCTGGAGAAACGGTTGATTCTTTAATGGATATGGTATTAGCAATTAACGAAGAAGCTGGTGAAAATGTTTGCTCTACTTTGCAAGATATCAGATTGAAAAATTTGACTGAAATTGATTATTTAAATGGATATATTTGCAAAAAAGGCAAAGAGAGAGGCATTGATATTCGATATAATCAAGCCATGGTGTATATTATTCACGCAAAAGAAGTTTTATATGAATAATTAACTCAAATAAAATGCAGGGTCATTAATCAAATGAGTCATTTAATATCTTAAAAAATGTGATATGTGTAAATTCATGAGAAAAACCAACAATTTCAATATAAATACTATTATAATGAGATCAGTAGTTATCCAATTATGGTGAGTGTGTCAAGTTTAGCCTGTGTAGTCATTTGTTATGTAACACACATTCATCTCAACATGTGGTATTCCTTAAATCATTCTTTGTAATCAAGGGGAAAATATCGCAAAATTCAAGTAATTCATTAACCAGTTATGCGTATGCAGTCAGTACCTTAATTTTTCATCATAAGAAAACAAAATCAGCTGCAAATTTGATCATTTATCCGAACTTACTATATAAAACAAAAAGACCATAAAAAGAAGATTTTCTTTTCTGAGCTTTTTATTTTGCGTATATAAATAGCAAGATTATTTCTTTTAATCATCTTCATCTCTCTTCCTTTCATCTTATATTGTACATCAAAAAATGAAGAAAGATCAACAAGTTGTAGTTTATACCGAAATACCGAATGAGAACACTTCTTTACTACCTGTTGACAGTAATATCACAACATTGGAGTTCGTAGAATCAACAAATAAACGAGGTACATTCATAAATATAAACATGTAAACTTTTTATATGAATAATTAATATGATCTCAAAATTGTAGGCATAGTAGCCTCCATGTATTACAGGTTTATAGCTTCTAAATTATTTAGCCTTTTACCATCGCTCCTTCTAGGATCAACCATTTGGTTTGGTGTAAGTCCGACGGAGGAATTGACATTGACATCTATTAGGATTTTAGCTGTGTTTACAAGGTATAAACTTCAATATAAATATTCATTTAGTATCTAATATCTATTTAGTTGTATTTTTGCATTGATTACAACTTCAGTTGATATATCGGTTCTTGTTTTAACTGCTCTGACTCTACTATCTATTACACACTCATTTCAATGCGAAGATCATGTTACGGGAATGAGCACAGAATGTCGTCTCTGTGGAGACATAAATCCCATAACTGAAGTCCCTTTTGATTGCAACGGTGGTAAAGAAGCTTTTCATCACTCACTAGAGGGGTTCTCTAGTTCTGTTGTTTGGTTAATCTTTGCTGCTTTTCATTTGGGAAAAGCTGTTGAAGTAACACAACTAGGGAAAAGAATATCATTATTAATGATCCGCTCATTTGGCAAGCATGTCATAGGTTTAGCATACGCTATTTTACTTTCAGGTACCACCTACCATATACATTGACCTTTATAATATGAGTAGTTCTTACTGAATATATAGAATTATTATTGGCCCCTTTTGTTCCTAGTAATACGGCTCGAGGAGGTGGTATTGTTTTACCCGTGGTGCATTCCATTGCTACCACTTTAGGTTCAACACCATCTCAGAATCCAAAGATAGGTGGGTTTCTAATGTTAATTGGAGCGCATTCCAATTTATTATCAGCTTCCATGTATTTGACAGGTATATTATTTTTAAATATAAGCAATGTATTTTTATTAAAAAATAATGATAATATATATTTAATAGGAATGGCCCCAAACCCTATTGTTTTAGCAAAAGCAAATACACTATACCCTAATTTGCAATTTAATTTTATGACCTGGATCATAGGAAGTTCTGTTCCTGCATTAGCGTGCGCTGCTATTTTGCCTCTCCTATTAGCTTGGTCATGTGGCATTTTTAAAGCAAAGGAAAAGAGCTCCCAAGTCGAAGAAGGTCAACAACTGAAAGCAGACGGAGATGATATTGTTCAACATGCTTCAAAAGAATTACATGCTATGGGATCAATGTCAAGTAAAGAATTGGTATGTAACAACTATCATAGAATAGACATATGAAGTTTGTATAAATCCATTCGTTTCAAAATAGCAACTTTGCTTGGTTCTTTTTCTTTGTCTGGTATTGTGGGTAACTTCCGGCTACACTAAAATAGACTCGACATTAGTTGCTTTAATCGGCATTGTAGCTTTATTACATATGGGTACTATCCATTGGAAAGATGTAGCAAATAATACTAATGCCGTAAGTTTTTGCTGTTATTACGTAAATTTATAAATTAACATTTGTATATATCATGCAGTGGGAAACCTTATTTTGGCTTGGTGGTTTTGTTACAATAGCTACTCAACTATCTGAAGCAGGAGCTTCAGGTTACATTGGCCGTAAAATATCTTTGGCCATCACTCACCTTAAATTACCAGCAGTACCTGCATTGGCAATTGCTTATTTTCTTACAACATTTATGTTCTCTTCATTAAGTGCTCATACTGTTGCATTTGTGGCTACCTTTTTAGATGCGGGGCATTCATTAGGTGCCAACCCAATGACATTGACTTGCCTACTGGCTTATTTTGGCGCTCTTGGAGGCTGCATGGTATGTTACTATTGTATCTACATAAAATGATGATAATTGGTATTAACAAATTTTTGAATATAGACAAACTTTTCAACAGGCAGTTTAGCCATGTATTATGCTCCAGGTTACGTCTCCCGTACAAAATGGTTCCTGGTTGGAGGTCAGGTAGCGATATTTTACCTTTTCATTTACTTCTCAGTTGGTATGGGCTGGTGGAAAGTTTTGGGCTGGTGTTAATAACCTGAAACATATACAAATATCTTCTTTTACACTTTATTATTATACACACACACACACATATATATATATATATATATATATATTAGACTCTATACACCATATACCGAAAGTTGATATTGAAACTATCAAAATACTATCATACAAATAGCCTATAAATAAATCAAATTTATGCGTAAATATTTTACTTTGCATCTAGTTTAGATAAAGATAGATGTGAACAATCCAACTTTTTTTTGCTAAAATTTGCATTAATTACAGTCTATATCTCTTAATTATATGTGTTACTTGAATGGCGTTGGGCATAGTATAGTAGCAGTAGTATTTAAGGCTAGCTTTTTTGGAATGGTTTGTTATATCAATATACATTATAAATCTCACATTCAGGGTCTCAGTCTCTAGTTGGTGTCATAGTAAATAATGTATCTGCATTGATCTACTATAACGCCAATTAGAGACTGAGACCTTGGATACTTATGGCTAGAGAACTGCAAAGTAAGTTGAACTAGAATATTAATTGGTTTTTGTACAGTTTTGAAATTCACACTCACCTAAATAAAATTTGGACAAATGTTAAAAAAAGAAAGTTGAAACTCATCATAGTGATGGACAAGATGTATACTAGGTAAAGTGACCTGTCATATTAGTATCATATATATACTTTATCCTACAAGTCATTCGTATTAGATATTCTATATAGCTCTGATCATATGTTCTTTGAGACAATTGTACTGTTGTTGAATGGAACTGAGTTCAGCACATGGTTGAAGTGATGGAACCATATAAGGCGTATGGTCGTTGAGAAAATGTCGTATGTGTTAATGTGCATGTCTAAATTGTATATATAGTATCTGGACAGTTTTAAATTTTTGAAATCATGATAAGTCTGTCGAAGATTTACTAATCTTGGATACCCAAAAAATTTGTTGAAGATTTCCCACCATATATCTTTTTTGTGTACACATGAAATCAACAGATGCATACTATTTTCTCTAAGATTGCATAGGTGACATTTGTCTGATTCAATATCTTTCATTTACATATTGTAAAGGAAGGACTGTACATTACATTTTGAGTACAACAATACAATTGAAAATTTAAAATTTTTCAGGGTATACGTATAGTTTTATGTAAGAATGTTTTAAACTTGAATAAACGATATAATATGCAGCAAAATTATCTATATATCCACCTATTGATGGACTCTTTAGCTACATTTCTCGAGGCAGACCCGAGGATATTTTAATTCGTTCATTTTTGAGGATATTTCTACGAAAAATCAATATTTCAAGATTTTAATTTAATTTCAATAGAGTTTAATGAGGTCTATCATATGAATATAAAATGTGTGTTGAACAATATAGCAAATATTTTGTAATCTACTAAAAAAAAAAAGGCCAAAAAGGTCTTTTTGAAAAAATATTTTAATTTTTTTTTATACTTCAATATATCATAGAGCACTAAAAACCAGGTAAGTTTTATTATTAAAAAGTGCTACTTTATCTTACTTTTTTACCAAGGTGTTAAGACTCAATGATTTGTGTATTTTTAAGCAGAAAATGGCAGGTTTTACTTAGAAAGCTGTGCTTTAATACTTCAAAAACGATTGTTAACTAATACAATTAAGAAGTATTATTCATTCACTCATTAAGCACTAAACAAAACCTCAAAATTTAATTCCAATCAATTATTTGATTTTTTAAAAAATCTGAAAGAATACTTGAACATTCAATACAAAATCACAAAATAAGCAAACAAAGTGCGGGTTTTCATTTACTTCATTATGGCTTCCTGGATGCTCTCAGAACACACGGATGTACTCAAATGAAACCGTCAATAGATTCATGAGGCCATCGATGCACTCATATGAGAGCATCTCAGATACTGACTGAAAGGTCAGTTAATAAAAAGTTAGAAAATAGTATTTTTAAATTTAAATTATTTTTACTCGATTAATTACAAACTTTTTTTAGTGTGAAGCACCATTATGTACGTTAGATATTTCTAAAAAAATACGTGTATTCAAAGTTTTCAAAATTTAGAAGTATCGAATTTGATGTGGCCACAAGCATGGCATTAATGGTCTTTAAAAAGAGCATTTCTTTGTACTTTACTTAAATCTGATGTTCAAATGTTCCCCTATATATGCAATATTATATTTTTTCGGTGAATATATCTGCAAATTGAATTAAGAATTGTGTGAATTAGTTGATTTGATAGTGAGAACTAATAAAAAAAATTATAAAACGATAATAAGTCAATTAGAATATTGTTTCCTTTATTATCTAATAAAAAAAAACTGAAGAACTCTCTTACTGCACCAAGAGTTCTTCTTTATATACATTTTATTCTATTCTAATTTCAATATTATTTGCCTAGCACAAATAATGATCTATACACCTGTTTGTTCGTTGTATATTTCTATATAGTTTAGTCTATTGCTTAACTCTATCTATATTGTTTATAGTGGTTTTATATCGGTAGTAATTTAAATTTCGTTCTATATCTGTAATTGTTTATTCCATATTGAGTTTCTCTTTTTATTTGTTATCAGATAAAACAGAGATCATGATGTGCCTTAACCACAAATTGAACGAAGAAAAGTTGTTCATATCATCATATACAGTATACATTACTACGACAGCCATATATTGCTGCTTTTAGGGAGACCAAACAGCACATTCATGCTTAATTCTTATATTGTCAGTCTAAATTTCTCCTAAGTGGATATATAATATTATGTATATTTAAACTTTTCTGAACCTGCCCATATTTTCTATTAAAATTTTAAGAATAATGCAGAAAATACATATTGTTTAATAATTTGGAATATGAGTAAACGAAAAAAAAAATGTGCGAAAAAAATTATTCAAAAATTTGATTTGGTTTGGTAAATTTATAAATTAAAATAAATTTTAACACTAAATACAGCTGAAATTTACAATGTGTGAAAATTCACTAGGCAAAAAGAACCGATGCAATAAAGTAGGCATTAAAACATTCCCAGCATTGTAATTGTAATTAGTTGTTATTGTTTAGTATACAAAAGAAAAAAAATTTGAAAAAAAGTACAGTGGTGATTCGATTTAGTGGACTCAAAAATAAGGGAAATTCGATTTATGGGACGCATTTTTTTCCACCGTTGTTTTTTTCGTAATTTTACCGCTTAAATTTACTAAATTGAATCAGTGGATTAGTGGACTACCTCGTTCCACCAGTCCACTAAAACAGGGAAATATTAAGCTGTGATTGGGCAAACATTTATTATTAAACATTGGACCAATAAAAATTTATGCTAAATTATGATTCTCATACAGATCTAATGCCGCGTTCGTAACGCTTTTACTTGGATTTACCATATAAGTCTCTTGTATGTATTTACTCATATTTTTATAAAGATTGGATTTGCTTTATTATAATAGCAAATAGTTATTTTTTGCTCGTTTGTTAGCCTTAATCTTTTACTTTCAGTGATAATGGTATATATAGAATTTACACCAGATCCACGGCTTTTTTGACGCTTTTCATTGGCAATTCTTTGGAAGTTTTAAAGAAAATGTACTTTTTTTTGTGGTAAATATTAAATTAGAAGCCAATCATATTCTTAATTTCTATTTTTAGCCATTTTATTATGTAAGCGGTAAAATTCGATATAGTGGAAAATTCGATTTAGTGGACACTTTTTTTTCCACCGACGAGTCCACTAAATCGAATCACGACTGTATTACGTAAATTTAATAAAATTCACTGCCGCCCTCACTGCAACATATTGCATAGTTAAAATGAATAAAACAATACAAATAATAAAGAGAAGCTAAAAAAAAATTTTCATCGAATCCAATAAACGTAATTTCTTATTCCTGATAAATATACAAGGAATTTTTGTAAATTCAACTAAAGTATTTGAATTGAAAAAACCATTTTACTGCCTTAAAATTTTTCAATTTACAGTGAATTGTTGTTCCATTCTTAACTACTGTATTTTCTGATTTCAACATCCCCTACTACATACCATTGCATTGCAAAAAATAACAATTTCGGTTAATTTTCTCTGAACTTTTATAAATCTCAGGTGTGGCGGTGGTTTAAAATAAAAAGTTTCTGATGATGAAAAAATTGACAAAACCAATCCTAAATTTTTAAAATGCAAAATTAACATCGAAAATGCATAGTGACCTGGCTATCTGAATTAAGTAATCTCAACATGAAATTTAATTTTACATCTAATGATACGTTTGTTAAAAACGCTTATCACCAAAATTTTTGCAAAAAAAGCAAAAACATAAAAAGCAGTTTTTAGTGATTTCAAAAATACTTTTATTATAAAATTTTTAAGTTAACGTCATAAACAAATAAAGCAAAAAAATATCTATTATCTGAGACATTATTTGTCACCCTAACTCTATTCTTCACAGAGTTATTAACTTTTTTCGAAAAAGTCAAATTTTGGACGAGGGTATGCAAGGGGAAAATTCATGATTTTTTGAAATTAATTTTATGGTAAAATATAATAAAACTAAATGAAAGAATCATTTTTGGCTTACAAAGTGTGTACTTAAATGGTTGCTATCTCGAGTTACAACCCACTGAAGTTGAATTTTTGTACGCTTTTTATGGAAATAGCTTTATAAATAATGTATGAGCTTAATTGGGATTTTTGCTAGATTTATTTTGTTTCTTTATATACCTGTTTTAAGATAACATTCTTTGAGATTGCTTTAGAATTGCAAGAGTTATCAACTAAAGTGTAGATTTTGTCGCAATTTTTTTGGTATTTTAGGATACAGTCCGCATAAAGCGGAGTTTGATAATTTAGGCATCATAATTCGAGTTTGATATGTAGTGAATTTACTCTTTGAAGAGAATTCTCTGTAAAGCCTTAGGAAAACGTTGTAAAAAATACTCTAACAAATGCACTCTGACCGCCTGAATGCTCTCAAAGCACATGGATGTGCTCAAATAAGATTGTAAATAGGCTCATGAGGTCATCGATGCTCTCATATGAGAGCAGCATCTCAAGTATTGACTGAAAATTCAATAAATAAAAATTTAGATGATAGTATTTCCAAATATAAATTCCTTTTGCTTGGTTAATTATTATTACAAGCTTTTTTAGTTTCAAATATTTTTAAACAAGATACGCGACGTATTCAAAGTTTTCAAATTTTGAAGTATTGAATTTGATGTGGCCGCAAAAAAACATATCATTACTGGTCTTTAAAAAGGGTATTTCTTTGTACTTTACTTAAATTTGATGTTCAAATGTTCCCCTATGCTGTATTATAATTTCTCGGTGGACATACCTGCAACTTGCAAATCGAACCAAAAACTGAATATAGAAAAGGTATTTATATTATGTATAGTAGTGTGTATCTCTACAACGACCAAATATTTATGCTTATTGGGAGAATAAATAACATATGCATGCTTATATTGACAGTGTAAAATTTCTTACAGATGCATCTTAATGGCTAATGTTTCTCAATCTGCCTATCATGTTTTTTATTATGTGTTGCATCCACAGTTCTGTGTAGTTACCCTGGTTAAGATTATGGCACAGTTTAGTAGGACATGTTCTGTATTGCTGTGTAATATGTTATAAGGCTCAGTTAATATCGTGCAATATGGAATTATGGTATCACATAGGTTTGATTGGATATATAAATATGTACTTATTTAGATTAGTCTTAATTAAAAAAGTTTGGATATAAAAGAGATGCTTTCCATCTTATAATAAAGTTCTTTAGTTTTTGTGTGTGATTTAATTTAATCAGTTCCTTTATTAAATTATACATTTTTTTCTTGCAACAATATTTATCTTAAATCTTGTGGCAATTCATTATGATTTTAAGAGTAATGCAGAAAATATATATCTAACGATTTGAAATACGAATAAAATAAAAAATATTTGGAAAAAGTATTTCTAAGTTTAATTTAGTTTGGTAAATTTATACAAACTATTATATAATAACTTTAACATTATTGAACGTAGCTAAGGTTTACTATGTGAGAGTTTGTTAAACAAAAAGAGCCTGCAGTGAATAATGAAGCTGTTTACTAAAATAAAAAAATATGTCGTATTCCACCACGTATCATACTTTATCGCCTTCTATAAACAATCAATAGATCATACAATCCATTGATTACTATTCAGAACATGAAAAAACAAGTCTAGAGAATCAGATATAAGAAACGCCTAGTTTATTATTTCTCAATCAATTAACCAAAAGGCTCGGACCACTCAAATCATGACACCATATACTCTTTAACCTCAGCGATTAATCTTTGAAGTAGCTGTCAAGATATATCAAATCGCAACCCAGGCACAACAAGCGCAGCATTGAAACAAGATAATTCACAAGATCTGCAATCACGGCTTAATTATGATTGATTAACATCAATCCATAAATTACCCCAAAACAGATCTAATAGTTCAATACCGCTCCTAGTTGTATGTATCTCAGGAACTCAATACTAAATCACTATAATAGGCAATACTTATAGTTGCTAGTAGTGGAGTAACCATAAAATTTTGAAACAGTAACATTAGAAAGTTATACCAACTGCTGAAGATAGAATATTTCCGGATATGTTTTTTTAGATTAAATTTGAACATCTCGAGTGCATTGAAATGCATTTTTTTGTAACATTATTTTTTAGAAAAAAACCTGAACATGGATGAAAAGTGAGGTCCAAATTTTAAGAAAAAGCGGCAAATTTCACGCGTTTTGATTTTTTTTTTTTTTGATAATATAGAATAAATCTAAAGATACGCAACATGATGTGATCAATTCATATATATTTGGTGATGTCTAAAGTGTATCACAAAAAGAGTTTAGTATAAGGTCCGCTACAGAAAAGAGGGCATATTCCAATTTTAAGTCTTGGAAACATGAACCAACAGCCGAAATATCAGTTCACAAGATGTTTTTGGTTGTTTTGGATAAATAGAAAGGGACCTGTGGTTCGAAGTTAAGTTTTGAAACGAATTCAAACAGGCATTAGTTAACTTTATTATTGTCTATAAATTAAAGATACTATTCTGTAAAAGTAAGTGATATGAGATTAGTGTAGATTTATTAATAATGTGATAAATGAATAAGTATACAAATAAAGATTGCACAATACAATAAATATAGTTATGCATGAATTGTTAAAGACGAAGGTTATTATGCCAACAATGAGCGATTTTGGCTGCTAATACCACTCAAAATGGCATGATATATATTTCGAAGTACTTGCTTTGTGTAAAGGTTACTATCATCTATATCTTTGACTTTGATGCCCATTTTACCACCTGCCCATCTAGCTTCATAAATCATGACCAAAAACTTTATATCACCATGTTGATTGCTGCTGTTGCTAGTAGTTGCGGAAACTTTATCAGAACCTCCTTCTTGTAAGTATTTAGACCAAACGCGATACGCACAACGACAATTAAACTGAAACTGTTCCTTGGCCAAAATATCAATATCCAATTGTTTAAAAACGTGTACTAAATCTGTCATCATTTGTATTGGTGTGATGCGAATTAAATGACCTCGATTAAAATGGAACAAACTCTTGGGATTATTTGTGTTAGACGTCTTTTTAGAGGATTGAATAAGCTCGGATTTGCTAGATTTCATTACAATTGTAGGTTGTTGCTGTTGTTGTTGTGAAGGGAGACCTATATAAAATTTTCATTAATTTCTTTTTGGAAAAAAAGCTTTTATTTTATATTTACCATTGTCAATGCGATGCTTAATTGAGATGATCGAATTTGATTTCTTAATAGATGTTTCGGGCTTGGCCAACATGGGGTCATTTTGTGTAGGCAAATTACCTGTAGAGTGATCCATTGAATGGCGTGTACCCTTTCGACTAATCGATAACTTTCTCCATGACGGACGATTAGAAGCAGAATTAGTAGACTGACGTTTTTGTGGCTGTGGTTGTTGTTGTTGTTGTTGTTGTTTAGTAGCACTGTTATTACTCAATTCAAGTTTCAACCAATTGGATTTTCGAGGTGATGTAGGAACACTTGTAGCACTGACAGAAGAGCTTGGCTCTTTTGTTGTAGATGTTACAGCATGATCTGTTGCCGTAGTATTGGCGGTATTAGTTGTAGTAGTTGAAGATGAAGATGACGAATTTATAATGCTTGTATTGGAATGTTTTTTGGAAGCATTTGCTGTTGCTGATTCATTATCATCTGATGCACGAGGTGATAATTCTTGATGTACACTGCCTGGTAGTTTAATGCCAAGTTTTCTAACTGCTTGCAAACTCTTTTTTCTAATTAAAGTGGTTGTAGATTTGACCCTTTCGCTTCTGCTAGACACTGATGGAATAGGTGTATTTGGCTCTCGCTGTTGTTTCTGAGTAGGTGCTTTATTAAGTGATGGTAAATCGGGTAACTTTTTGGATGTATCAAATGTTCTTCTTCTAGTAAGAGATGGGATAACACCTGACAAAGGTGGCGATGATCCACGAGTAGAAGCAGTAATACTACTTCCAGCATCGTTTGTTGTAGGCCTGCTGACAACTAATGTACTTGTGGACCTGCTGAGAGCAAGAGGATTTGGTTCTGCTTCAAGCAGTTGTTTCTTCCTTTGGTCAGATTCTCGTCTTTCTTTTACAAGATAATAAATAGATACAAGCGGGTCATACATTGCGGGTAATGATTGAAAATCATCTTGCATCACAGTCTTTTTGCGAGTTGATAATGTTCTTCTCCAACGAGGTTTACTTGCTAAAGACTGATCATCACTTGCCTTTTTCTGATAGTTTTGGTCTATTTTTAATGCAGCTGTTTGATACGCAGCGGATGAAATAATCTTTTGTAACTTTTCTGTAATTTCTTGCGGATTTCCTAATCCAAAGCCATCCATTCCGTTTACGATATCCATATCAATGTGTTCTAATGGTTGTCTATGAGGTAAATAATTGCGAATAGGTTCTTCGTATCCCTTATTCATCCATGGGTGAGACTGTATAGCAGATAATGTGATGCGACGACTTGGATCAACAACGAATATTTTTGATAACAAATCCAAACAATCTATATACTTCGTAAGTATTTTGTGGCACATTCTATTGCCTTATTTTAGTACCTTTTCCTAGATGATCAGGATAATCTTCGACAATACCAGATTTGATTTTTTCATGCAAGGCAGGTAAGTTCGTATCATCAAATGGGACTCTGCCACACACCAGTACATACAAAACAACGCCGAAACTCCAAACATCTACTTCGGGGCCTGTATATTGCTTTGCTCGCAATAATTCAGGTGCTGCGAAATAAAGTGATCCACAAAATGTATTCAGCTGTTGCGTAGGTGAATACACATTTGATAGACCAAAATCAATAATTTTAAGTTGTTCTGATTGAGTAATGAGAATATTTTCAATCTTTAAATCTCGATGCACAATTGAATTTCGATGACAATAATCCAATGCACTTACAATTTGTCGCGCAAACTTTCTAGCTTGTTTCTCTCTTAATTTACCGTGTTTTATAATATAATCTAATAATTGACCACCATCTACGTATTCTAAAAACATGTAGTATTTGTCACCTTCCGTAATATATTCTTTCAATTGGCAAATATTAGGATGTCGTAGTAAACGCATGATTGCCATTTCTCGAATTGTTCGTTGTTCACGTTCTTCGGGCGTATCTTTTGGATCTTTAGGTTTGACTGATGCTGGAAGGGATGACAAATCTACTTTAGGCATAATTTTTACGGCATACTAATAAAAAACAAGGCTTAGTGTATAAACACTTAAATAATTAATTAATTTTTTTACCTTTTGCTTATGAACATCTGTGAGACATTCAGCTAATTTGACCTTTCCCATAGATCCTGCGCCAATTGTTTTTCTATAAATGACATAGTTTTGGATTTTCATCACTTGATGTCGTTCAGAGTGTTTGCGATTTAATGTTTCTTTACTGCCATGCTGTCTTGCTGCTGTCATGGAACTTGATCTTGGACGGTGATTTTGCTGATTTGTTGTTGTATTGATGGTTTCTTCTATTGTGCTTGCCATGATCTAATATATTTATTTATTTATATTTATTTGTTTATATTTAAAAAGAAAAATGAAGTAGAAGAAAGTAGAAAATCAAGAAAGGAAGAAAAGAAAGAGGGAAAGTAAAAGGAACGAGAAGGCAATATAATATTTCTTTTAAAAGACCAACTTGTGTTACCATATATTTTGCAAAAATGAAAGGGGTTGCCAAAGAGGGGTCACTTGTGTGTTTATGTTACTATACATTTAAGGTCTATAAAGAGGCAGAAAGAGAGCAAAGAGAGGGGTTGCTATTGAGGCATGCTGTATATACATATGCTATTTTGCGCTAGCTATAATAGATCAATAGCACTTTAATCTGATTGTTGTTCAATAACATACACCATTAATATGTATTTTCTTATTGCTTAAAATCATGGTGTACATGATTTATCAGCACTGATTTGGTATATGAAACGTGATATGTAAACATGTAGTTAATGGTGTGTATTACCTTTAAATTACGCTTGTTAAGGTGTAGGGGAGTTTCATATGATAAATGCCAAGTAGAACCATAACTGCTCTATAGTACAAAAAGTTAACATTTGATTCACCGTTTGTTCCATGAATACCATTAAGGTACAGCGGGGTTCTGTATAAAATTCAAACAATTAATATATAAAAGCCTGTTCTTTAACTTCCAGGGCAATTAAGTAAACAAATAAAAATACGGAGAATATAACATCAAAATATTTTGTATTAAGTGTCATTTTCAAATAATTCAATTGCTTGATAATTTTTGCCAGAAGAGGAGAGAATTGTGCAGTATTTATTTATATCAAGAAAAAAAAAGCACAGACTTTTCTAATTTTTAGTTACATTCATTCTCCTGCGTTGAATTCAATTGCCCAGGAGTTTGCGCAAGTATATATCATTGTTGCCCTGAAAGGAAAAAAAAGCTGGAATAGCACTTTTCGATCAAGCAATTGATTGCCTTGAAGTTAAGACAATTTTACTGCAATTTCCATATTTATACTTTAAATTCAGACTAAGTAAAATTTGGGATGAAATGAGGATAGAATTTATATGTCATAAAAATTAAATTTAGATAAAGTGAGAAAGGAGATTTGGATAATATGAAATTAGTCTTCAGTTGGATAGTAATAATATTTATAATATACCTGTAAGGATTTAAATTTTCCTACGAAGAAAACCGTGTTTATTACAACGATTCGAATCAAATAAATATTATAATCAAATTCTTGCTTTAAGAGAAAATACCTCTGCACGATCATAACCATTCCATATTAATGATGAAATAAGCAACATATTCTTGGCAGCATTGATGTCTCTCTACCACAGTGTTTTACAGTTTTGATATCCAAGAACACTGTGGCCTTTGACATCGTCAATCTTTTTCAATGGTTCTTCATAGCATATGTTACAAATTCTTGAAGTTATTAATTCGTCAATTGTAACCACTAAAAGATTTTCTTCTTTTTCTCGTTTCTTTAAAACATGCCAGAGAATGCCAGTTACTCTACATTTGTTACTTTTTAGTTTTACCAAGTCTTTCAGAAAACTTATAATTCATTTTATGTTTTACTCACCATCATCAGCTTTGTCCTTTTTAAAAAGTTCACATTTGTAGTATTTTTATTGTAATGACCGATTTCTTTGAAAATCCTTGTATGTTGGCTGTAGCCGCTCCTATAAGTCAATAATGCTTGTAAATAACAAACTGGTTTTCAAAAACGCTATACTTTATACCTGACTCTCTGCTCGCCTTTATTGCTTGAATCTTATTTAGAATTAAGTATTTATACATTATCAGTTTTTGTAGATGGTAGAGCGTAAAAAAAAAAAGAGAAGGTAAGAAAAAACACAATTTCATGTAGAGACGATGCACATTACATATTTCTAATACATCAATGGTACTACTCGTGTATCCAAGTAGTCAATTTAGGATAAACATCAAACAACTATGTAGTGATTTGATGTAACTGCTAACATTTTGTTTCCATCTATTGCAATTTTCAACATTACCAAAATTCGGGGCTTAAAGTTAAGATGATGATTTAGAAATATACATTACTTGATTGAATCTACATAGCCATCTTAAATTAAAATTATTCTAGTGTGAATTTGACATCCACTTAAGACAAATTCTAACTTTATTTTATTTAATTTTTATTTTTACTTCGTTTAAATTTTATGGATGTGTCGTCCAAAAATATAATTTTTTCGTCTGAATTTGAAGAGAATAAACTGTATTGCTGGTAGTCTTATGCATTTTTTCAATTATCCCAATTTGGGGGGGGGTTACTATTTTTTTATCACTTTTTGATCTGACCAGGGAAAATAAAGCATATCAAAGATGCTACGTGCCCACTGGTCATTTTTTTATTAAATTCATTATAAATAAAATTATATGCTTAACCGTATTGCTGGTAATGGTGGTAATGATGATGACACTTTTAAAGTGCCGCTTTTTTTTAAAAATAAAATTACACCTAGTACGAGAAATTTAAAGAATTTTAAAATAGTACTACCTTGAGTCACTTTTAGGAAACTATATTTATTTGAGAAAGACTTTGGCTTACTGGATGTATTTTTGTATTCACAAAAGAATAAATAAGATTTGCTGCTAATGGCCAACTTTAATCATCGTTGTACTACATCACAACGAATGTCGATTACTATTTAATTGAAATAAATAGTTCAGAAATGCTTCAAAAGTTATACTTTAGTCATAGCATAATTTTAGTAGCATTAAAAATAGGCTGATACATAGATACGCGAAATGTGTTTAAATGAAAAAGCATCATTTATGCAAACACACGTAACTTTTTTCTTTCTCTATGGCGAAGCAAAGACTAATAATAGAATTCGTAATTCTGTAACTCCTAAATAATTTAATAATTGTTCTAGAGCGAAATTTTCAATTATGTATTATATAACAGTTAAAACAAAGAATCTTGCTTGTCATTCGTTGTACCATCTAACAATAGTTATCGTTACTTGGTTTGGTCATGGGAGTCAAACAAAAGCATGTGCAAATATTCTTCAACAAAGGGCAAAATAACAACTGATTTTCCGATCTTGTATTGTTTGTGTTCAATGTGTATGATAATGATTAACGAGACGATTTTGTATGTTTTCTGTTGATTATATTTTACAGTACATAACAGCTAGCGACGAAATACACCTTAAATATGTTTGCAAAATAATTTATTGGGATTTTTTGTTGCTCAAACATGATAAAAAAAAAAAGGTCGAAAATGTGAAAAAAAATATAAAAAAAAAAAAAAAAAAAAAAAAACAGAGGAGAAATGGATGGAGTTTGAACGAGTTAAATTATAAGAAAAAAGAGGAGGAAGTAAAGAAAATATAAAGGGTTATAATAGGAGCGAATTGCATTAATAAAAAAAAAAAAAAAAAAAAAAAAAAAAAAAAAAAAAAAAAAAAAAAAAAAAATAGGATGAGAATGAAGAATTAAAATGTTGTAAAAGGTAAATGAATATATGAAAAAAAATGTTGTTATAAAGATTTTGGTGTTTCGCTCAACGCAATACATGACCAATCCCCACTCTTTTGGTCGGGAAAACGTGTTTCTAAATATTTGCGAACAAAAGGACATGTCGGTATCACTAATAATTGTGATTTCTCTGCCCATTGGAATGCTCGATATAATAAAAGGTCGCCTAGACCTTGATGTCGATATGCAACTGGTATTTCCTATAATAGTAATAAAGTAAGTATGGGCTAGATTGTAGTTATTTTCATGGTAATATTTACAATATGATAAAATTCAATAATATTTTTACTTCTAGTCGGTAAGTAACATAATGCAGCTATTTAGCAAGAGGTTAGAATTTGTATTTTTTTTGTTAATACTTATTGATATTTTACCAGTATTCTGTTTGTCTAATTGAATTTTAAACATACAGTAACTTGGGTCATGTAAAATATTCAATGCATGAAATTGTGATAAATCGTTTATTAATGGTAATGATGATGGTGTAGATGCATTGGTGGGCTTTCTAGAAGGTTGTAATGGTGGAGAGAGAGGTATGGATTCTTTTAGATGTTGCTGTTCTATCATGTATTTACTACTTAATTCTTCATAATCTTGTATTTTTAAATCTGGTGGAGATGGTAAAGGACGCGAGTGTGTCATAACTTGCTTTTGTGTTGATATTTTTCTACGTTTATTACGTCTATCCAAATTAGATAGAGAACCCGTAACTGCGAATTTAGATTGAAGCGTCAAAACGAATATATTTATTAATGATTTTATGTTATTCAAATACTAAAATAACATAAAAAAGAGTGAAAAGAAATTGGAAAAAGCAATAAAAAAAAGGGAAGAAAAGAAACAATTTTCTTTTTGAGACTCTATAAATTTAAAGGCAACCCGGGATCAAAAAGAGAAAGAAGAAAAAGGGGTGTACGTTGTACGAAACCTGCACGGGTGTAGGAATAAATAAAAAGCCCGGTAATATATTTCTCATAATCTAGTCGCTTTTTATGGAAAAAAGAGACCCTTTTCATTCAATCACTTGGTTAAGTAGAACTTGTTTAAATCAATTAGAAACTACATACTGTATTGGTAGAGGAAACATCTCTTTTTTTTTTCAACTAAAAATGATTTGCACTGTATCACTAAGAAAAAAAAAAAAAAAAAAAAAAAAAAAAAAAAAAAAGACCTAGATTTTCACCTGATCATTTATTTTTATCCTCCTTGGAGAAATCTAGACCTTTTCCCTCTTATTGAAGTAATAACAAAAATGATTGTTTTTAGCATATAAATTCAATTATAATAAATGCTAATATATTTTCCTTTTTTTCAAATTTTATTAATTTACTTTTCTTTTCGTTATTTTAAGTATTTTACCTAAAATCAACCACACGACATTTTCAATTGTTTACAACAACTGAAAATATATCAAAAATAGAAATTCAACGCCATGACCATTTTACAATAAAAGCAGTTTATTTTATATTGTACAAATATTTTACAGTAAAATATGATAATTGTCCTGCATGCATGCATCATATAATAATGTTATTATTATGATCAAATATTCACAATATACGCAACAACAACACTACAGCACACGACTTTATTCTTATTTTTATTCTTATTACTGTTTTTTGCCATTTAACTGCATTTGTTACACGTAAAATATACTAACCATATTCACCAACAGATTCTAACCATTCTAGTGATTGACGACACTGATTTATTTCTGTCAAATTTATAAACTAAATTAGTGACTATGGGCCTATAAATATCATGTAATAGGTTTCAATTTTAGACGTTTCGGACAATACATAAGAGGATTTATATAAAGTGAATCAAGCCGAATATAGACTGAATGGCTAGGACTAAAGTTCGATCAGAAACAATAAAACCATTAAAAAAAATTGGGGACCTTATTACTACTGCAAATATAAGCAGTAATTAGATCATGCAATTTTGGATTCTTAATTGCGGTGTTTTAATGACAAAAAAATCAGACATTGTTGATAATGAGGATTGGAATTTAAAGTATATAGTAGATTTTTAAATTTGACAGATCAGATAATGAGGATCTGACAGTAATAATAATGATATGGGCAAATATATTTAAAGTTGATATAGGCAGAAAGTAAATAGTAATAATAATTAATTGAAAGATAATACTCTTTAGATATATTTTAGATATATTATGATTAATTATACGCAATAAATGTATGAAATGTAAAGCAATTAAAGATGGTTTCCTAACTATTCAGCAAGGATGTATTCAATTAAAGCTACTTAAGAGGATAGTCTTCTGTCTATTAGTAACAGAATGTATTCCAGGCTTAAGATTTAGATTATAAACAAGTAAGTTTATAAGAAAATAAGAATATTACAAGTAAGGGAAGAGTTGGTTATTTTATTTATTAGCATATTTTTCAAGCATATTTATAGAAAAGGATTGTTATTGTACTACATAAAGTTAGAAATGAAAAAAGGAAATGAAGCGTGGTGTTAAGGATAGTAATTTAAAAGGAGCCAAGGCTCGGTTTGCAACAACATTAATACGGTTAAACATATAATTTTTATTTATAGTAAATTTAATAAAAAGACCAGTGGGCACGTAGCATTTTTGATATGCTTTATTTGCCCTGGCCAGATCAAAAAAGTGATAAGGGATAGAAAAAACCCAATTGGGATTATTGGGAAAATGCAGAAGTAAAATGTTATAAGAGGATGATAATAATATATCAGAAATTAGGAATTATTTGTGGAGAGTTGTTGGACAAAAAGATTACCGGGATTGTGGGCAGAAACCGGGAGTTGGTTATGGGCCAGATAGTCCATCTCATGGAGTATTGAGCAGATAACAGGCCAACGGATAAGCCATGCAGTAATTGAGAGCTTTGGGATCTTCTTTGTTTTTTGTGGTAGTTTATTCAGCAGAAAAGAAAGTGGATCCTCAATTGTTTGTGGTAGAAACAAACGAGTATGCATCTGTAAACATTGGATGCTGTGTCGTTTGTTAAACAGCTCAGACGGGTGGAATGGGCAGGGTTGTGGTTTACCTAGAGGAAGCCAACCAAATCGCCATCGTAAGCAACGGTCTCTCTCTATACGAGTCATTGGAAGCCGGAGGATGGGATCTACTGCCAGCTCTGGGCGGCAGCAAGCAAGTAGTTTGGAATGTTTTTCCTGTAGTTTGGTAACATAGCTCTGTCTGAGAAATTCAGTTCGTTTAGACTTGAAGATACTGGGGCTCAGGTTGTTTGCTTGGTCTGTGAGTGTTTTCCAAAAGGGCGAATTTGCAATTTTGGACCATTTAGATTTGGCGTGGACGGATTGGAGATACGGGAGCATTTTCATTAGCAAAGAAACAACATTAATACAGTTTATTCACTTCAAATTCAGACGAAAACATTATATTTTTGGACGAAACAGACATAAAATTTAGACGAAGTAAAAATGAAATTTAGATAAGATAAAATTAAAATTTGTATTAAATTAGTGTCAATTTGAGATGGATATGTAGATTTAATCAAGCAATGTATATTTCTGGATCATCATTTTCTTAATTTTAAACGCCGAATTTTGGTAACGTTAAAAATTGCAATAGATAGAAACAAAATGTTAGCAGTTACATCAAATCAATACATAGTTGTATTATATTTATCATAGATTGACTGCTTGGATACCCGGTTAGTACCGATGATATATCAAAGACTCCTAATGTACATCTTCTCCACATGAAATTGCGCTTTTTTTTTAACTTTCTCTTTTTTTTACATTCTACCATGTACAAAAGCTGATAATGTATAAATCCTTAATTCTAAATAAGATTCAAGCAGTAAAGGCGAGCAGAGAGTCAGGTATAAAGTATAAAGTTTTTGAAACCCAGTTTGTTATTTACAAGCATTATTGACTTAGGGGAGCAGCCGCAGCCAACATGCAAGGATTGCAAAGAAATCGGTCATTACAATAAAAAATACTATAAATGTAAACTTTTTAAAGAGGACAAAGCTGATGATGGTGAGTAAAACATAAAACAAGTTATAAGCTTTCTAATTATTTTGGTAGTCGGTACAAGCAAGAAACGACAAACTTCAGCAATTAAGAATGTCAAGAGAGAAGCAAAACGCCAGAAAGTGATAGCAGATCCCAATGTTCGTTGTATTAACTGTAAAGGTACTGGCCATAAAACATCACGCTCTCCAGGTTGTCCCAGACATATATTGTCTAAACTTGAAGTTATGAATCAAAATTTGGGAACTGGATTCCAATCATTTACCCGAAAGCTTCCTTTTGACGCAAGTGTAAAAGAACGATACAGAAGTGTACTCAAAGATAGAATCCTCTCTGCAAGTGAAGATATTCGACAATTGCTTTTTAGAGCACAAATGTTTGTAAACTATTTCATTATTCTCCATTCAAATGAAAATATTCCAGGTTGCATTTATCGACAACCTTTCTGGTATTCTATCTGTCACTTGGTTAATAATAGACGCGTTACAAATTCCAACGTGCTTCCACCTGGTATGCTTGATGACTGGAGCAACTTTAGAAGACAACATCCGACTATTCTATACAAAGTAGACTTGGCTAGTGGCAATAGCCAATGCTTATCAGAGGCATGCCTTCAGGTGTCAGTTACTTATTCGAATGCTGTAGTCGAGACTTTTAAACAGAGAGTAATGTCTTATTTATATTATTTGGTTCAGAATATTTATATGGTAAGCACAAATAAAAATTTTTATTTACATTATGAAATCTCATACTATTGATTCGTAGTCAATGAAGCCTGACCAAGTGAAGCTCATTGTGAAAGAATATTGTTATCAGTATGTTTGTAGAGGTGAACCTAAATGGCCTGCTAGTGTTGCTCTATCAGATGATTTGAAATTGAGAATTAGGAATGGATGTGATTCATTACGTAATCATACAACTGAATCCATATCATTGAAAAGTCTCTCTGCATCCCCAGGCAATTATATTCGCTGTTTCTCATATATACTTTCGGCCTATGAAGAAGAACATAGAATCATTCTTCTTTTGATGTAAGACGACTTCCATTACCCAGATTGTTTAGTATTTCACCAAAGCCATCATGTCGGTGTAGATTTGTTAATGTTAGTGTAAATGCATTATCTTGCTTTGTCAAAGAGACTCTTCCAAGGAGTTATGAAAATCAACTTCAAATGTTTCATCGTGTATTTGATTTCACTAAATTACGTTTCAAAGAGTAAGTTTTTTTTTAAAAATATCTTTATAAAAACAAACTAACATTATTTTGACAAACTATAGCATATCTCAATTAAGAGCAGACGGCGAAAACACAGTTTTATTCAATAATCTCGTTAGATCCGACGGATTTGCAGTTGATTTTATATTTAATAGAAAGAAACAAGAGTCTATCATTGGTGGTCATGATTTAACATTAGAAGATTTCACATATGAAGAAGTTGAAGGTGTTTATAGGCCTGCATTTATCGATCCTGGACGAAAAGCTGTATTTACTGCTGCAGTTGGTTTGGGAGACGACCATCAAGTACGGAGATGTAGTATTAAAGAATACTATGATTTAACAGGTTCTACCAAATACTCAATAAAACTACAAAGACTTAAAGATGAAAGGGGTATAACACCAATTGAAACAGATATGCCTACCACCAAGACTTGCCAAGCTACAGTTTACCTTACTTATACAACTTATATGCTACTTCATAGACATACTTTGTTTGATTTCTATGGTTTCCAAAGAGCCAAGGACAGATTCTTTCTCTACCAAGGTCGCCAAAAGGCATCTCAAACCATGGTGAATATGTTGGTTAATGACAGTAGTAAGTATGATAGAAAACAGAGAAATAGACGTAGAAAGAAAAGAAAAAGAAAATTTATGAGAAGGCAGAATAAAAATAAGAAGAAGATACATATTACCACCATTGCCAAGTAAGTTGACGAACTAGCATTTATGTAATACATCAGTTAATGCATTTTATGACGTAGGCGTAAATGGAAACCATCAAAATTACGGCAAGATAAAACAAAGGTTCCTCTAATTGTGTTTGGTGCAGGAATGTTTGGTAAAGACTTGGTAAAACTAAAAGGTAACCAATGTGGAGTAACTGGTATTCTCTGGCGTGCTTTGAAAAAACGAGAAAAAGAAGGAGATCTTTTGGTGATTACAATTGATGAATACATGACTTCAAGAATTTGTAACATATGCCACGAAGACTCATTGAGAAAGGTGGACGGTGTCAAAGGCCACAGTGTTCTTGGATGTCAAAACTGTAAAACACTATGGCAGAGAGACATCAATGCTGCCAAGAATATATTGCTAATTTCATCATTAATATGGAATGGTAGTGGTCGTCCGGAGATATTTTCTCCTAAAGCAAGAGACTTATTATAATTTTTATTTAATTCGTATCGCCGTAATAAACACGGTTTTCTCCATAGGGAGATTTAGATCATTACAGGTATGTCATAAATATTATTACTATTAAACTGAAGACTAATTTCATATTTTCCAAATCTCCTTTCTCTCTTTATCTAAATTTAATTTTCGCAACATACAAATTCTATTCTCATTACATCCAAACTTTATCCTCACTTCATCCCAATTTTATTGTCATTTCATCCCAAATTTTACTTACTTTGTGAATTTAAAGTGTAAAAACTGTAGAATAGAAAAATGGAAAGAAAAAAGTTACTGGAGCCAAATAAATGAGAGAGAATAAATAATTAATTACAGAGATATACAGAGATTTTATACAATTGGAGAATGTGAGAGTAGCTTATCCATGATTGTTGAGTGATATTTTAAAAGCTTTTCTTGCTGCCTTAGCATTGAGGTAGCTTGTTTGTTTTCTTGAAATATTTGCTGGGCATATGCTACTTTTTGTGCCATATCCTGAAGCACAATATTGCCACTATTGACATACTCTTCCATCATGTCTATACGATTATTGATATCAGTATCTTCGTCCTATTATAAACAAGATTAACCATACATATGAAAGTTTCGAAAAAATTGTTTAGATTTACAATAAGCCCATCCATTTGCAATGCTCTGAATTCAATTATTTTGTTTGTCCAGATGTGTAATTGATTAGCATTCGTAATGATTTTTGAAGCCAAATGATTTAACTGTGTTTCAAATGAATAAAAATCAAATTGTGCGAGTTGAATTCCCATAACAATAAAAAGAGAGAAGTGGTTTAATTGATAAGATCAAGTAAAATATAATAGAAAAAAGTAATCCTGCGTCTTTTTATAATATTTCCCTGTTAAATGGAAAATCATTTTGATTTCTAAATATCTTTATTTTCCATCGTCCAACTCTAATTGGCGTAAACCAATAACTTTTATTAAAATATGTTTGCCATGCTGTAACAGTTCAAAAGATCCAATTGACGATGGCGATCGCTAATCAACTATGCGCCTTAATATTTTTACCATCGAAACTTTCTTTTGTTATTTTCTACTCAAAACTTACCATTAATTTCTTTCTTTTTAGTTTTGTATTTTACATTATATATTTAATCAATAACGGAAAATTTTGTAAATTTAGAAAATGTCTTTTTCGATATGTCGACATCAGAGTAAATCTAGATATGTTTACCTTCACATCATGAACTAGTCCTAGATTGGCTGATTTGGTTACCCAAGACTAAAAAAAACCTAATTGCTAATATTTTTTTTTTTACTTAAACGGGGCCAGTTCTTCCAGTATATCACGATCAAACATATATACAGTGTATCGAGAAAAAAAAAAAAAAAAAAAAAAAAACTATCTGATTTTTTCTATTCGAAGCTTTCAAAAGTTCTAACTATTATCGATAATGGTTTGGTTTATAGAATTCTTTGAAGTTCGTTTGCATCATATTCGTATTTTAAAAATACTTTTAGTTTACATGTTGCATCATAACTTTAGTAGAAAGGATTTCTGAATACTATTCTTCCAAATTTTGAAGAATACAGAAAATTGATAATAAGGTTTATGGGCTTGTTTGAGTGTGTACACATCGTTACTTAAACTACAGTAAGCTCCGTTAAAAAACATACCATAAATATAGAGTATCTACTTTAAGTTGACCTAAATAACTATTTTATTCTTAATAAAGCAATCAAAAATTAAATAATTAGCTTGGTCATTACCTTCTATACCATGCTATACTACTCCATACAAAAGGTATCCGGACATCATTTCTAATTTTAGTTACAGCATAGTTTGACCCATACAGCAGTTTATGAGTAAATCATGTTTCGATGTTGATGTAGAACCAAGATTCTTAAGAAAAATTAATTTTAAATCAAATTTTATGAGAATTTATATTTATATTTTTCCAATTTATAGTTGATGATGTTTATGCGAAAATTATAATTAAATTATATTTATACTCTAAGTTTATGAGAAAACAATAATAAAATCAGGTTAGGTACTGAGGCAGTTTTTTTTTATAAGATCTGCAAGAGTATTTAGTTTGAAGTCAATAACAATGTACCAACCTTTTCTTTTCCATGTTTCTCTATATTCATCTATATCTTTTTTATTTGAATTCGAATTTTTGCTTATATTTTGACTTTTGTACTGGTGCATTTACATTAACAAACATGAAGGTTAGAAAATCCAAATTCATCCATTATAAAATTTATAATTTTCTAGAAACTTTCATTCCTACCATGCTAAAAGGGATACTTTTGCTCATACTACTATTATGGGGCGGCTATGAGCTCTATCAACATCCTCTTAAAATAAAGCTCCCTTGATTGTGCATATAATAGAAATTTGCCAAATATGCTAGCGAACGTTTGTTTTACAAGTCAACATCGGCATCTTACTACTAAAATAAGATCTCTATTCCAGAAAACCAATACTAAAATATACATGATTGTCTTATAAAATGCTACATGCCAAATCTGTGGCCTTCCTCTTGTAAGCATTATTGTCGAGTCGAGTTTTACCAGACAAATTTACCAATACAAGCTCGACTCGATAACATTCCTACTCCTCATTGACTGACTTGAGGCGTTTAAGAAAGAACATCAATAAGAGAAAGACGCATCCATAGCATACGCAAAAAAAACTATCAAACTTTGAACTACAATCTGAAGCAGCTTGGTTTTCATTTTTAATTGAATTTTTCAGTAAAACTGTTGAACCTATTTTTTAAATCAACCCTTAAAATATATAGATACCGGCCATCTCGCTCTCTTTGTTTACGCTGAGGGAGGGAAAGGAAGGAGAGCTATGATACAAGCATTGAAAATTAAAACATCACAAAGTTGGGCAAATTCTCTGTATATCTACAACAATATTGTATACATGTCCATATGAGTTACAACTTCAGAAGTGCTCAATATCGTAAATTTTATATATATTTAAAATATATATAAGCGATCCCAAGTGGGTTGAATTATAACTTCGATTATGCAACAAATAATCGATTATCTTTATTAAATTATACAATTTTGCTTGCACTTATATTTTATCTGTATATTTTGCACAATTTATCAAGGAAACTAAAGTGATTGCAATTTTATGGAACAATAATAGGCATACCTACCGTTTTGATATGAGCTCATTTGGGTTCATATTAGGTGAAAAATGGCTAATTTCCTAATATTCTGACCTTAGTAGGTGTAAATAGCAAATAACCAATATTTCACATTTACCAAGTGTAAAATAGTTCATGGAAGCTGAAACTTGGAGAGTTCACTTAGTAAACATAATACTAAATGTTTGTAAAATTTGGGCTTATTTAGCTTGGTATTCATAAAGATTGCATTTTTAATTGGTTTCAATAAAAGTACACCACAGTAAGCTATAGGTGCACTGTAGCGATGATTTTCTCGGAATAAGATGGAGTGTACAGGTTTACTTTAAGATCATTGCGTAAAATATGAGTACCTACTATCATATAAAGTTATAAGTTATTAGGATTGAAATTCGCCAAGATAACAATATGGCCTCCTGTATACAAGGAATTTTTGTAAATTCAACTAAAGTATTTGAATTGAAAAAACCATTTTACTGCCTTAAAATTTTTCAATTTACAGTGAATTGTTGTTCCATTCTTAACTACTGTATTTTCTGATTTCAACATCCCCTACTACATACCATTGCATTGCAGAAAATAACAATTTCGGTTAATTTTCTCTGAACTTTTATAAATCTCAGGTGTGGCGGTGGTTTAAAATAAAAAGTTTCTGATGATGAAAAAATTGACAAAACCAATCCTAAATTTTTAAAATGCAAAATTAACATCGAAAATGCATAGTGACCTGGCTATCTGAATTAAGTAATCTCAACATGAAATTTAATTTTACATCTAATGATACGTTTGTTAAAAACGCTTATCACCAAAATTTTTGCAAAAAAAGCAAAAACATAAAAAGCAGTTTTTAGTGATTTCAAAAATACTTTTATTATAAAATTTTTAAGTTAACGTCATAAACAAATAAAGCAAAAAAATATCTATTATCTGAGACATTATTTGTCACCCTAACTCTATTCTTCACAGAGTTATTAACTTTTTTCGAAAAAGTCAAATTTTGGACGAGGGTATGCAAGGGGAAAATTCATGATTTTTTGAAATTAATTTTATGGTAAAATATAATAAAACTAAATGAAAGAATCATTTTTGGCTTACAAAGTGTGTACTTAAATGGTTGCTATCTCGAGTTACAACCCACTGAAGTTGAATTTTTGTACGCTTTTTATGGAAATAGCTTTATAAATAATGTATGAGCTTAATTGGGATTTTTGCTAGATTTATTTTGTTTCTTTATATACCTGTTTTAAGATAACATTCTTTGAGATTGCTTTAGAATTGCAAGAGTTATCAACTAAAATGTAGATTTTGTCGCAATTTTTTTGGTATTTTAGGATACAATCCGCATAAAGCGGAGTTTGATAATTTAGGCCCCCGTAATTTGTGCCTGGTTTGTAGTAAATATCTACTCTTTGAAGACAATTTTTGATAAAAACTTAGGGAGACATTGTAAAAAGTTTTCTAACATACGTACTATGGACTCCTGTGATTTATCAAAAGTTAAACGTATAAAATTATTCAAATGAAAAAGTACTGTTTTATTATGAGCTTATAGAGAGGGTTTGTATTAGGCATATAAAACGAGCCGAGCCTGTTTTACGCTACCGAGCTTTTTTCGAGGTTCGTTAAAATTAAACGAGCTTTTTTTTAAGCTCGTTCACCCCATACGAGTTTTTCTTGTGTGTGACTAAAGCTCGTTTGAGGAAGACGAGCTTTTGACTTCTTTTCAAAAACTCAAATGTGGCAGAAGTGCTTTATTTTGTCTGTCAAGCGATAAATAACTAAAGTAAGGCAAACTTATAATGTTTAGTAATATTATATCATTTACTAATTGTCATAAAATGTAAATAATACAAAGCTCGTATCTTTCGTACGAGCTTTTTTGAAAACTCGGCTCGAGCTCGTGTAGCACAAGGCTCGACTCGTCTCACGAGTTTTGACCAAGCTCGTCTAAAGCTCGGCTCGTCTTTAATGGTTAGTTTGTATACTAATTTGTTAAGTGAATTAAATGTGAATGATAATATAATTGGAATGAACAGGTGGATATTGTGTGATTATAATAAAATTATGCTTCTATAATAGTTATCATTTCGATTTTTCTTTTAAAATAAGTTTTATTTATTGCACGTAAAGCCAAGTAGTAAGTCTCAATTAAGTGGTGTTTAACAAGGAAAATAACAAAATACCACTTAACCTAAATTAAGGGGTGGAGTGTACTGGAGGTATGAATGAACGCTCCAATTTTGAAGATCAGTAGCTTTGAAAATTAGTTGTTGTTTTTTTTTTGAAAAAAATCATTTTTCACAAGTGACTATATCATTAATTTATCAAACCCCATTTTAATACGCGGAGAATAACGTTTTATTGTACAATATCTCATAGGACTGCAATAGTTTCTGTTTTTCTGAGAGCAAAAAGTAAGTTTTGGATGGTTTTTTAATTATGCCCACTCAAAAATTTTGTCTATAGCAGAAAATATATCATTATCTAATGTCTATCTTAGCACGTTTAGAACTATATATTGGGTCAGCATTCGCTTTTGTATTTACATTTCAAAAAAGATGTTTTTTATTGGCTCGAATTTTTTAATGCTCAATTAAAAATCAACAGCTATTCCATCAACTATAACCAGTTTTACTTCTTCTCTAGAAGCCTCATTGTTTGAGACTTTTTTTTCAGGATAAACACCATATGTGAATGGATCACTAGCAATTCGTTATTTTATGACAACTGCCGTTTCATAAGGCATGTCTTAAAAGTCTCTGCTTCACTATCACTATTTTCAATTTAAAAATAAAGAGATTCAGCTTTTATTGGTATCCGTAATTGTGTTTGGAGCCTGATGAGGCTACCCTCCTAGAATATGCTGAAAGAGCTCTATGCGGCAATTTCGTCAATTATATTTGTATATATGAATAATATTTGCAAATTGTGTATGCTTTCTAAATAACGTTGGAAGAGTAAAACTGACGATCTGATGAAGTTACATACATAAAATGGGCTACCAGCATTCAATATAGCCATTGTAACATCAATTTATTATACCATGCTGCCATGACTTGCCACGTAATTTCTGCCATGTATATTGAAGCAATATTTGACTGAAAACACCATAGCCATATAACTGTGACGCAGGTATTATATTATATATATCCAACTTTATATCCCATGTATGAATAAATTCGAAATTCTATGCGAGAATATTTTGTAACCCAAGTGCCTTAACATAAAAATGAATTTAATATTATTCTCTGTTTTTTGTGAGACTTTACTTATTGGTACTATACAGTCTCTTAAATCTTCCAAGGTGGGGTAATAAGGTTTAGTAGTGAATGGAATTGACAAATTTACTGTCTGGATGTGATCTCATAAATTGAGATCATAAACTTTCATTAGCGCTAATTTAGAAAGATAATCAGAAAGATGGATAAATCGTAGAACAAAACACAAATCTGAGCTTGAATAGCTGAAGTAGCAACTAGTAGGTATGTAGATTATCTTCTAATTCAAGCAAACTTGGATTGATCGATATCATGATTGGCCATTCCAAATACGGTAATACAATCACTGGTACTAATTCCTGATCCTTTGTGACTATGTGAAGATGATGATAATCAGTTTTGATGAATAGATTTTAGAGTTTCTGAATGTTATATAAAACATTCCATTCCCAAACATCTTTTTTCTTCTTCTTTTCTCTCCATAATTTACTTAAATTACATTTAAATCAATATATAAAATGGCTCAAAACGGTCTCCAAGCTAATGGTACAAATAAGCCCAGAGAAGCTGCTGCCTCACCTTATGCATCTACTGATCCCAATTCAAATGTCAACAATTTTAAGATCATTGAATCCACTCTTAGAGGTGAGAAATATATAACATGCATAATATACAAATCTCTAATAAATTCTTATTTATTTAGAGGGTGAACAATTCGCTAATGCTTTCTTTACTACTGAAAAGAAAGTTGGTAAGTGCACTGAATTTGAAACAAATCAGCCGAGACAAAATGTCTAACTTTTTTTTTTTTTTTTTTTTTTTTTTTTTTTTTTTTGTAGAAATTGCAAAGGCACTTGATGACATTGGAGTTGACTATCTGGAATTGACATCTCCTGCTGCATCTGAACAATCCCGCAATGACTGTACTGTCATTTCTAACCTCGGTTTAAAGGCCAAGATCTTAACTCATGTCCGTTGTCATATGGATGATGCCAAGTTGGCTATTGATACTGGTGTTGATGGTCTTGATGTCGTTATTGGTACTTCTAGTTTCCTTCGTGAGTTTTCTCATGGTAAGGATATGGAGTACATTACTAAACAAGCCATTGAAGTTATTACTTATATCAAGAGTAAGGGTCTCGAAGTTCGTTTCTCTACTGAAGATTCTTTCCGTTCAGATCTTGTTGATCTTTTAAGTATTTATAAGGCTGTTGATAAGATTGGTGTTAACCGTGTTGGTATTGCCGATACTGTTGGATGTGCAAACCCTCGTCAAGTTTATGAGCTTGTAAAAACTTTAAGAAGTGTTGTAAGCTGTGATATTGAATGTCATTTCCACAATGATACTGGTTGTGCTATCGCTAATGCTTATGCTGGTAAGTTTAAAATCGTAGATTTAATCGATCCAATAGGGAACATGACATTTACGGAGTATTTTTTTTTTCTTTATTTAGCTTTGGAAGCTGGTGCTACTCACATTGATACATCCGTTCTCGGTATTGGTGAGCGTAATGGTATTACTCCTTTAGGAGGTCTTTTAGCTAGAATGTATACTGCTGATAAGGAACATGTCAAGACCAAGTATGATCTTACAAAGATTCGTGAAGTTGAGAACATTGTTGCTGAAGCCGTTGAAGTTACTGTTCCTTTCAATAATTATATTACAGGTTATTGTGCTTTTACTCACAAGGCTGGTATTCATGCCAAGGCCATTTTAAACAACCCTTCAACTTACGAAATCTTGAACCCTACTGACTTTGGTATGACTCGTTATGTCAGTATTGGCCATCGTTTAACTGGTTGGAATGCTGTTAAAAATCGTGTTGAACAACTTGATTTAGATTTAACTGATGAAGATGCTAAGGCAGTTACTGCCAAGATTAAGGAATTAGCAGATGTTAGACCTCTTTCACTCGATGATGTTGATGTCTTACTTCGCTCATACCACCAAGCCAAAGCTGATGGTGTTCATACAAATTTCTTAAACAAGATTGAAAAGGCTGAACACATTGCCTCAATTAGTGCTGAAGCAAGCGCATAAAATAATCAACAATTTATCCCAAACTTTACTTCATAACAACAGCAACAACAACATTATAAATATTTTCTCTCATTCGCAAGTTTTATTAGACTTTTTTCTTATACGATATTATAATTTTTATTTATTTTGTAAACAAAAAATTTCTTCACCGCACGCTATCCCCCCATAAAACACATTTTTTTGTATAAAATAAACTCTTAGTAATAAAAGAAATACAATGAAGCTGGGTGATTTTGTCGGGAGAAAAACCTTTAATTTTGAGTACATAGCACCAGTTTTAAAAAAACATTAGCATTGAGCGATAACAAAGATCACAAGCCTAAAATTTATTTTTGCAATTTTTGCAAGCGCGACCTTGAAGTAGTGGAGAGACACAATTATAATAGAAAATATTGAAGAGTAGCAATGACGAGAGTTTTGAAATGATGATCAAATACGAATGAGAGAGTGAGAGAGACAACAAGAGAAGTCTTGTAGGTCTTAAATAGCAATACAGGATGCTTGGGCAATATTGTACCTTTTAATGAGTAAAAATGCTCTTTGGGACATCTTTTAGATGTAATACTTACATTTCGTCTTCTTTTCATAAAAGCAGAACCATGAGCCTATAATAAACAAATGTTTAAAGTAACTAAAGTAATCAATGTTTACACATACCAAATGCCCAATTTATAAAGTAATTTGAATACTGAAGTATAAGAAGCAAAATGTATGGAAAGAAATGATAACATAATTTTCTTTTTTCACCAATCCATTTATAATGTAAAGAAAAATGATAAATTACAGTACGTTACTTCATGATACGAATGTTTGAAAGCATAAGTCATGCTCTATATTTTATTAAGTATTTGAAGAATTGTTTAGGGTTAGAATGAAATGATTATTTATTTAGCTTATAGTGAAAATAGTCGCAAGTTGTGATTGTCTCTTGTGGTATTTTTATCTCTTTTGATATATATTGCACTTTTTATATAGTTACACTGTAATTTTTCCATTTTGATTGTTTTGAGCATGAGCTCATTTCATAAAAAATAAATATGTATATTAAATAACTAGTTTCTAGAAAAAAACATTTTGTTCATCTAAAGATTATCCATATTTTATTTTACTCTGTCTCTATATACAACTAACAACTATCCGAAATTCAATCGGAAATTGTCCAAATATTTTCTCGAAATGTCTAAATTTTAAGTAGAAACACTTTAATAGCATTATGTACATGTTTACTAGTAATAACGAGCTATACTAGGCCTCTACGTTCGGATAAATTATCACCTTCGCTTCGCTACGGTATATTTACCCTTCAATGAAGTGGTATATAGCTCGTGCTGCCGCAAATCTGTTTTACTTAATTATAAAGAGTTCATAAAAAGGTTTTAAATCTTGATTTAATTATTAAGTTATTTATATATATTGTTAAGAAATTAATTTATTTGGCGGTTGAGAACTTTAAAGACAATGTTATAGGCGTATGAACCAATTTGATGAGCAGTTTCTGAGATTTCGAAGATGTAGGAGTATGTACGCGCGTCAGTGCAACATAAAGTTGGCCGTGGTCAAAGACGTGGCATGGGAGATACAAACCAACAGAATTCAGAGTTTGGTCCTGCGCTTTGTTTATAGTTATTGCAAATTCGAGACGAATTGGGAACTATTTTCGGTCGAAGTCAAACGATGAGAAGCCTTCCGCTGCTTTGCTGATAAATTTGATTTTAGGTGTTAAGGCTATATCACCCTTATATGGGCCTGTTATTAATAACAACTTCTAAAATATTTGTGTCAACAGAGGTAACAACCAATCTTGCACCGTTACAAATACCTGTAGTCAGGTCAATATTGCGGATACACCTGATTTGAGGGACAATTTTTAAATCAGGTATATGGGGCAGTAGTGAGCCATTGTCAACAATATTTAATAGCTCTACTGACACTTCTAATTGATGTTCTTCCATAAATGTGGCATCATGACTAAGGTAGACAAATTTTCTACCAGGGAGACAATCCAGGAGCAAGTTATTAATTTCTTTCTCATCTTTATTTTTTGCAGTAATAATAATAACAACGATATATAATAAATTTATTTTTTACTTTTTGGTTTATATCGCCATGTTGGCACAATTCTTGTTTTCATGGGAGTGGTCGATCGTGCCTTTGGATCTTCTAAATCCTGTTTGAGCTTTCGCTTCATGCTTTTTTTTTAATTATTTTTTATCGTTCAATGTTGTTTTGATGCTATCAGCAGTGTTCATAATATAATTCTAAAGTTCAAAATATGCATTAGTATTAGTATTTTCTTTCTTATCTTTTTTATTTATTTATTTTTATTCAACCTTAAAATCAAATAAAAACCCAATAATATTTGTTGCGCGCTTCTTCATCTCTGGAGCTGTTGATGGTAACATGAAGGTTTCAATGGTGTGATATACATAAAGCCCTTTGGCAACATTTTTTATAAACATTTCATGAGCCTCTAAACCTAAAAGTATTACGTTAAATATTATTAATTTAATAAAATAATAAGTTAAACACTTACCCATAATCTGCAAGATTACGATTGATAACAAAGTAGCATATTCTTCATTGGCGTTCAAATCAATATTCTTACCATATATTGTTTTTGCTTCAACAAGAAGCTTATTTCGATCGGTTGTGATTTTTTTTAGGTCCAGAATATGGTGCAAATTCAACAACAGAGACCGGATATTCCTTGTCAACATATAAAAGTACAAGCTTGGCATCGAGCTTGAAAATTGTTTTTTCATTATCACCTATGTCTAAACCTTTTTCACCCTTACGTTTATAAAAATCAACTTTGTTTATGAATATGAGCTATGTATAAAACTTACCAGCGAATGCAAATTCCAGTGTTATAAAAAAGAACTTCAAACAAATCAGCCCGAATTTTAATCATAACATCTGCTTCTGAAGAAGCGGGCTTTGATAAAGAAAAGATGATGGTATGCTTGATCATTTTATTGAGACTAATGGATAGGTTGTTGTTTATTCAACTATTGTTTTGTAAAATAATATAATGTAAACTTGCATAACACTTATCAACTCTTAACGATTCTTTTCAGTACATTTTGATGTCTTTTTTTTGATAACGCTTAGCAATCCAATAACATTCGTCAGTGCTATGGGGATCCTATAATAATGTTTGTTATACATTCATTATATTTAAATAGTCGTACTTAATACGAACGTTAAATATATTTGAGAGCTTGTTTAAAACTGGCTTTGAGTTATTTGACTTGAACAAGTCCATTTTAAGTGTATGTTTTCTTCTATTTGCTAACTGCTGCTTTAAATCTTGCTGGTATTGAAGAGACATACAATTTGATCCTATTTATATTGATTTACTATACTTGAAATGAATTTTGCATTAAAGTGCAGTTTTAAAAATTGCTGGTGGTATAGTGATGATGTTGAATATTTCTTCCTCTCCCCTTTCACGATCAAGTTTCAGTGTACCATAAACTAAAAAAAAAGAAGGGTACTAAAGTACTTTTAGCATCAAAGCCCTTTATAATTGAGGTTACCTCTTCTCAATTCAGGAATAACATCATTCAGCAATTGTGTATTCTATTGTCGGTGGTCGGAAATGAGAAGTACAGTACAACGTATACTACATTGTTACATTCTATCATTTATACTTTTTATTATAAAATAAAAATTAAAATGATAACCTAGTATGCTTCGCATTGCTATACAGATTCAGATATATATCTATAATTATTTTTTACTACTTAAAATAATACTTTAAAAGTTGTTATTGATGGAACAATCAAAAATTTATTGATGAATGTGCATAATATTTAACTTGGATGATTAAAATCAAATGCTTTAGTTAACTTTCATACAAACAGGCTTTCCAGAATAAGGACAACACGGATTAGAAGGGTCTAAATAATTTATGAATGTCAGTCATTTGCTACTATATATACACATGAATGAAGGATATGTACTTTGGAATTCACAACTAAATAGACATTCTTTGGGACAAGATTTAAATATAACTCTAGGACAAGGTCGCTCTGAACAGGTTGACTTGTTATCAGTGTATTGTTCGATAACAACTGCATTGCTATCAAAAGTCTCAGCTTTAGTTTCTACAGCATTTTTGGTTCTTTTTTGATGTGGTGGCCTATATAAATATTATACATCAATTAACATTCTTGACGCCTCTAATTATACATACCAGCTGCGAGGTTTCTTATTAGGGCAATGAGGAGGGTATTGATTTGGACATGGTAAATCTGGATAAATGCAAGTGTTTATGCATCTTTTAGGGCTGTACAATAGTTTTAATGCCGATGATACAATATACTTCAATTAACAGGTTATTTCTTACCAAGGAACAATTGATAGGATACAAATTTCTTGATCAGGTTCTGTGATAGTATCGTTATCAGAAGGAAAAGTTAGTACAATATCAACAATAATAGTATATATTAATAAAATTGCAATAGTAAAGGTGGTAAATCTCATATTATAGCTGGGAAATGTGTATAATAAAATAAAATTTATTGTTGGGGAATGATTGTAAAAAGTAGATTGTATTTATGTATAAATTAATGATGAATTCCGGATATTTGTATTCCAAGAGCACCACGTTCCTAAGCTTCTATCGCATGTAAAAATGATTATATGCGTTTGCTAATACATATTGATATTGGTAGTGGTACATGAATAGAAGCTATACGTTCACTGTAAAATGTAAAAAAAAAAAAAAAAAAAAAAAAAAAAAAAAAAATCCTTCACCGCTACATAAGACGCATAGCTTAGCCATGCGGCAAACCAAGGTACAATTGACAAACCAATTTTATTTATGCCTTGAATATACTTTATTAAAGACATTTTTTATCAGCTTTTGGATAAAGTTTGTCAAAAATATCAAATAAATAAATTTACGTATATCGTGGCATGATTGACTATGCAATAAATGGCATAAGTTTCAGTAACATAAATGATTAATACATATACTGTATTATGGTATATAAATGTAGGTAGATTAGTCGATTATTATTATTAAAAAATATATTTATTATTTTTTTTATTATCAAATTTTAAATAAACCAAAATAGTGAATCTACAAGAAATTAAGACCAAACCCAAATTGAAACTTGGGTTCAGGCAAATCTGTAGAATTATATTTTAAAGGTATACAATAATTAAGTTCAATTCTAGCAATGCTATGATGGAAGATTAAACCAAAACCAGCAGAAGTACGAGGTGCTTCACTGAGAGCCTTGATAGTATCACCAATACTAACACCCTTGGTACTAGAAACAATGCTACCAGCATTTGCAAAAGCATGAGCTTTAACAGGCAAATGAGTCAAGCCAGGAACACTAGCAATTAAACTAGCACCAGCAGCCCAATAACCTTCCCCACCAACAGGCTCCTCTGTATAATTTAATCTATTTAGTATATATTACAATATATGTTTATATATATAATTTACCTCTTTCTCTAATACCGCCCATTTTAAAACCTCTGACAGATAATGGACCACCCACATAAAAACGATCTGAGATATTTGGTCCACTGCTGCTATCCTTGGTATCTTCCAAAACAGTTGAGAATAAACCTGCTCTGAAACTAGTACTGAGGACAAACTTGGTATCATCTTTACCTTTACAGTCAATAAGAGATTGATGGTAAGATGCATTTAATTCATGCTTTAAATAATTGGTATCACCGCGGCCTCCCAAACCAGCTAATTCTTGGAAAATACCAAGATAGTGGCCTTTAGTAGGGAGGACAGCATCATCGCGCTGATCACGAACAAATGAGTGAAAGACAGATGACTTTTCATTTGGACCTGATTGACTACGTACACTATATATATTATCATATATAATTTAGTATAAACAAACACACACACATACACACACACACACACACACACACACACACACACACACACACACACTAAAACACTAACCCTTGAGAAGCAGTTGATAGAGCAAGAATATCTCTATGCGTAACTGCATAAGCAACCTCATGCTCACCATATTGAGTCCATCCTTTAAGACGAATACCAGTTGCCTTTGCACTTTCCTTGTATGCATTAATTTGAGAATGATCTCTAATTGAACCATTTACAAATACACCAATTCTAGTGTTAGCATTTCCACGGAAAGGTGTTTCGATAGCTCCCTATATAATAAATTTAATGAACACTATTTTTATATGTAAAAACAATTGTTATTATTACCTCAACTGATGCCTTTGTGCGATTACCAAATGCAAAATTAGCAGAAACTGATTCAGCACCACCGAAAATATTGCGCAAACCAACACCACCATTCTAAATTAAATATGTTTAGTTGGGCTACATCAGTGTTCATTGATTATGGCTTTACCAATTCAGCTTGATTGTTTCCAACATTAACCTTGGTTTCGAATAAACCCTTATCTTTTTCCTTCAAGTGAAGTGTAACATCAACAGTATCAGCAATGTCATGATTAGTATCAAGATAGATTTTAATTTCATCAAAAATATTATGCTTTTGTAATTGAGCAGCAATATCTTGCACTCTCTTGAGAACTTGTTCAGTAGTATCAGCATCAAATACGTTTGAAGTAACGCTATTTAAGAAGGAATTGCGTGTAGCATTTGTACCCAAGATGCGCAAAGCATTGACACGAAGAGGTGCCTCTGCTGGGACATTCTATGTATATGTATATATATATATATTTAGTTTTTCTTTATGAGCATTCAAAATTAATTTACATACAGGGATTGGTGTTTCTGTGAAGGCAGTATTAGACATTTTTTATGCAATAACAAGGTAAAAAAAAAAAAAAAAAAAACGTGAGTGTGGGGAAACTACAACAATACTTCTGATATGGAAGATGTTCAGGATTTTTAATAGAGTCACATCAAGGCTTCATTATTATGATTTGGATGTCCCCCATGTAGGTTTTATGAAATACCGCTGAGATCTCGCTCTAAATTTGGATCCACATCCAATGGACTTGTGATTAACTGATCTGCATATCCCATTTCATTTACTTTGGACGATGAATTATATCGAGCTCTTTTAGATGTAGGTGTAGTAATACTATAAAGATGTTAGTATTGTTTGCATAATGTCATGATGATCTCATTTTACCTATTTTGACGTCGCAACCCTCTCATGTCTAACTTTAAACTGTGTTTCCTTGCTTTGAACATTTTGACCTCATCAATGATTGTTTCTTTCATTTCTTCAATGTTATCTAGTGATTCAAATGAGAAATCAACTGTTGTAAAATGTGTTGGCTGTAAAAAAAAAAAACGTTAACAAATTATATATTAATACACAAATAAATTGCATACCTCGTCGTCTGGATCATGAAATAGTTCAAAATAAGGATGATCTAATGCATCTTCAACTTGAATTCGTGACATTGGGTCAAATGTCAGTAGTTTTTCCAATAGGTCAAGTGCTATTTCATGTCAACAAAATATGAGTGATTTTGAGTTAATTTTGAGCATTACATTTTTTTTTTAAAAAAAAATACCTGTTTCTGTTGCATTTGGATATAATTGACCAAGTGGTATCTTCGCAAATCTTTCTAGACTCTTGATATAGGTTTGTGCCTGATGTATGTATATATTTAGTCAGTTTCCACATTGTAATATAATAATTACAAATTAATATATACTCTTTCGCTTCCTATACGATTTAATGTGTCATCATCAGGCGTCCCCAATATATACAAGATTTGATTTAATTGATCCACGACTATTAGCATGCAATTAATAGAGTGTAAATATATACATACGCATGCAATTTACTCACAATCTCTTCCTTTAAACAGTGGTTTACTGCCTAATAATTCAGCAAAGATACAGCCTAAAGACCACATGTCAACTATATATTATAAATGTTAAAAATAAACTTTTCTCTTTTGCTAATCTCAACCAACTCCTTATTAAAATATTATATTACTTGCTTGCTTTTGTGTAACTTCTGAAGCTTAACATGATCTCAGGAGCTCTATAGTATCTAGTAGCGACATACTCTGTCATAAATCCAGCATCTCCTTCTTGTCCACTTTTTACATCCACATATCCACGAGCCAATCCAAAATCGCAAATCTATTTATAGTCGATGGATTTTAGATGTTAAAATTTACTATTTTACCTTTGCTTTGTTTTTACCTTGAGTTCACATTTGGTATTAACAAGAAGGTTGCATGGTTTTAAATCACGATGTAAAACCTATTTTTTTTTTTTTTTTTTTTTTTTTGTGTTTGTTAGTTGTTTTAACATGCCCAACAAAGCAGTTATTTACATTGGCACTATGAATGTACTTTAATCCACAGCATGCTTGATATATAAAGCTTTGATAATGCTCGTCTGTTAATGGCTGTCCTGATCGAATAATTTGATGTAAGTCAGCCTCCATTAATTCTTGATACAAATAACTAATAGGATATTGTTAATTCAATTTTAAACTCTCATTAATTGTTAACAAACATTACATTTCATTGAAATCCGAGTAATCAACAATATCCATATCCAATAATCCAATAATCTATACGAACATAAGGTAAGATCTTCGAGTCATATGTACAATATGGTCTATTTCATACATTTTTATGTCCATTAAAATGCTCCAACAATTTGAGCTCTCTCAATGCTCGCTTGGTTAATATCGGTCTCTCAAACAATTTGCTGACCTTTTTATAGTTTTGGAAAAATAAAACACAAAATAGGTATTGTATACTACTTTTAAACATTGGATAGTACATACCTTTTTAATAGCACATTTCTCTCCATTTCGCGTATTGACTGCAGCACTAATAATTTAGTTAGAGACATGTACAATCCTCTCTCAATTAATTAATTAGGCGCATACCAAACAATGCCATAAGCTCCTTGACCTATTTCCTTGACAAATTCATATTTTTCAGATACCTGAAATGTTTGATTAAAGCAACTCAATAAGTGATATCCCATTTTTTTTTCTCAAAAAAATTTAAAATAAAAAGAGAGAGAATAAATAAGGGCAGATTAGCTGATTTTTTAAGGTACGGGATTATATTGTAGTTTGTTGGCCGGTTTTGGTTTTGGTTTTGCTGTTGTGACTATGTGTCGCACTTGTTGTACAACAGACCTCCAATGATTGTTATACAAGGGATCAATATATATAACCTCACAAGGTACAAGTACTCGAGTAAAATCTATATTTTTAATAAAAAAAAAAAAAAAAAAAAAAAGGCTTATTATACCAGATCAGTTTACTCTATCCATATCCTTATGTAATCAAAGTTATATATTATATTATTATGTGGTGCAAATGTATATTCCGAAATTTTGATCTGCGTAATTCTAAAGAATTGTTTGGATATCTTATAATTTACATTATCCCAGGAAGCTGCCACCAGATAATTTCATACTACATTGGATAGTTTGCTTTCTTTGATTAAGAATATCCTCAGTTTTGCTTTTTTGAAAAAAAGACCAGTAGACCCTTTGTTGTATAGATAATTTTGAGCACTATAATCAACGAGATAATTATATAAATCTAGTTTGATTTATTTAATAATAAAACGAAAAACCAACTAATATTTATTCGAAAATTATAACTAAATTAAAAATAAAATATTTACCAGTACGTCTGTTAAATAGCAATAGTTAGTTAAATATAGTAAGATAAAATAAAATAAGGTAGAATAAAAAGGAATTGTAATTTTTAAGGGATTTGATAGATATTTATACTTTTTTGATTTGATTTTGCATTAAATTTTCTGACATTTTTTTAGTAGGACTTTCTGTATTAATCTTTCATCCACACTTCACCTTGTCTAAAATTTTGAGTTCTAAAAAAAAAAATTGACAAAAATCTTGATTTCTCTGCAAAAAGTGTAGCTAAAAAGTCCATCAAAAGCTACATCAATAGGTAATTTTGCTGCGCATGTTATCAAATAATTAAATTTGAAACATATAGCTTAAAAGTGGTATGTATCTTTAAAAAATCTTCAAAACTTCAATTACATTTTGTGCAAAATTTATCACCAAACGTTTGTCTAATTTTTTAAGATAGATGAAAAATTTAAAACTGTATAAACCCCATTTAGTACGCTAGCTAAAATTACTTTGCAGTTCTGGAGCCATTTGAAAATTTTGGTTTTTAAATCATTTTTGGATTGATTTGTCACACCACTATGAGAAAAAATGCGAAAATGGCAATTTTAAAATTTGCAGTTATTTATTTTTTTACTTAAACTTATTATAAAGTTATATCTTTCTAATAAAATCTCCATATAAAACAGTTTTTTTCAGAAAAGTTGTAATTTATGCCTCATTTTACACCTCTTTTCCCGTAGTGTCAAATCAATTTTGGGACCCAGTTATGATAGGTTTCAAGCTGTGATGTAAACTATTATTTTGGCTATTTCGACAAAAAATCAATATCTTTCACTGAAGCAAAAAATACTGAGTAGCTTCTGATGGAACCTACCTTGTATGATTTATCAAAATGTAAACGTATAAAATTATTCAAATGAAAAAGTACTGTTTTATTATGAGCTTATAGAGAGGAGGGTTTATATACTAATTGGATAAGTAAATTAAATGTAAATGATAATATAATTAGAATTGACATGCGGATATCGTGTGAATGTAATGGACTCACGCTTCTATAATTTCATAGTAGCATGCTGATAAACTCATGGAATACAGCATTGCATGATTTGCATGTCAAATATAATGGTTTGACAAATGCTCTATGTCGGTTTTTTGCCTATTATTTATGTTAAATATCAACTCAATTCCATATTGAATCTGACATCCAAATGGAATTGAAATAGTATAAATACTTTTAGAAACCAGGACCTAATGGCTCCTGGCTTCC
>JAEPRC010000172.1:0-65727 GCA_016758945.1 Mucor plumbeus
ACTTAAAATATGTTAAATTACTTAAAATAGTAATTTCATGTATCTCCGACTGAAATTGAAAAAGCTATGGTTACTTTTGTTCAAATTTTCAAAACATTGAAACAGTTTTGCGGGTCACTGTATATTATAAATAAACCCAGCAAACCACATCATAATACATAATACTGTACGCACATTTTTAACCTGAAAAAGCGTTAATGTTCTTTTTAAATTGTAGTTGGTTTATTATCAAAAAATAAACGTATGAACGTATAAAATCACTCAAATGAAGAAGCATCGCTTCATCATGAGCTTATAGAGAGGGTTTATAAACCACTTGGATAAATGCATTAAATGTAAATGATAACATAATAGTTAGAATGAACATGTGGATGCTGCGTGAATATAATAAAATTATGCTTCTATGATTCCATAGTAGCATGATAATTGATGATAGACCCATCAAATGCAGCATTGTATAATTTGCATGTCAAACATCATGGCTTTACAGATGTTCTTAACTGGTAATACAGCAATTGTTAATTTCGATACACCAGTAGTACATTTATATTTAATCTGATATCTGAAAGAGATAAAAGAAATTTATTATGCGGTTTTTATAAAATTTACCGCCGTCATGCAATACGCAATATGTTGCATGGTTAATTTTTTTTGTTTGTAGGTATGATGTTTTACTAAAACTTAAAATACAGATAAAAGATACTGTGCTGAACTAAGGTAGTATTTCCTCACATAAATAAATTGAAAACTATCTCATTTGAAACCATGCCATGCAATTTAAATAAGAGGTTATGAATATATTATAAAATATAAACAATCAAGGGTATTCTAAAATATCAAAGATACTAAGGGTATTAATAATGTGTTGTATCATAAGTAAAAAAAAACTTAAAATATATGTGAATCAAATAGAACAAGTAAGGGCTGTTCTGAACGCTTGTTTGACAATCTGTTGTCAATAGCAAATTAAAAAGTTGTTCTGGATTAAGTAAATCAAGAACCCAACAGCTCAACAAAATATTCAAAATTACGGAATAACTGACAGCTGATAGAACAACTGCCAAATAATATCATAGATAGCTAAATAGTATAAATAGAGAAGTAAAAATAGTATTTTATTATTGTCGATTATCCATAATTTAATAAAGAAGGATTTAAACATTATCTCTTCTAAACTTTTTTTTTTATAAAATTAACCCCTTTTTACTGCAGGTATTAAATTCATAAAAAGGGATACTGAAAAGTATAAAAAAGTTTCTCAATTAAAAAGAGAACTGGTATAGTAGTAAGTGACCCGTCTCGGAGGAACAAAGAGAGCGACAGTATTTACAATAATTTAAAGACAATAAATGTCTCACTTTGATTATCGCACAATCCATAATAGATTGATTTCTAAAGCCAACATTATCGAAATGGGACCCCCATTCAGCACGCCAGATGGTTGTGAGAGCATATGCGACTACCTCAAAAGCTGAGATACAAAGATCAGAACTAAGAAGTCGGTATGTCGTTAAGTGCAATGCCACAACATCTTCATACCAGTAAATATCAGTTTCAATGTTTCATCCTCTTTCCAAGACTGAATTTAAGGAGTCAAAGTACGGTAGATTCTTCCTTGGAGAAGGTTCAAAGTTACGAATTTTTTACTAGTGACTAGTAAATAATAAACCAGTGGCCATAAACACTATAAAGGACACCCATAACTAGTAACTCATCAAATTCAGTGGAAATCTTTGACATATTTTCTGTTAAGACTTTTATCTTCGAAAGGTAGGTTGTTTATGCTGACCCGAACAATGGTGGTTTCCTTAAGATAAGTGCGACTAACCTTTACCTTCTTTCCCTGCTGCATAAAAACTTTCTACAAAGCTGCTTCCTTTTCTGCGACTGTGCGAAAACTTACTTCAAAATGCTTAGTTGTCTTGTTGACGTCTCTAGTTAGGTGGCCAAGATCTTCAGGGTATTGCTCCCTAAGGAGAAGGATGAGTTCCTTGGTGTTAATTATTGTCAAATTGTGCAATGGCAACAACTATAGAATTTTTGTCTCTAGCACGAAGAAATAGTTTTCCTCCTGCAGTAAGTTGATTAAATTCGTCCGAGGTTTTTGTTTATAGAACAAAAGTACTTCTTTCTTGGTTGGATTTGAGAATTTGCGCAAAAGATCGCATATGAAATTTTTGAATGCAATAATTATGCCAAAAACTTGTAGTGCTTCAACCAATTAGATTCCCTCTTTTAGAGAATGTTTGGTTACCTGAAAGAGCCACGTTGCATGATCGAAAGAATTTAAAAGGACAAATAGTAGAGACGTTTAAAAGATTTTTCTCCTCAAATTTAATAAATGCTGTTGGTTTTTTGCCTATTATTTATGTAGATTTCAATTCAGTCCCGTATTGAACCTGATATTTAAATGAAATTGAAATATTACAAATACTTTCAGAAACAGGAACCTGATGGCTCCTGGCTTCATGTTAACTTAATAAATAAGACCCTACGTTATCCGTGATATAGTAGTCGCTTGTAGTCTTGATTTTTGTTTCATTTGTATTGGAAATAATCGTTATCTACTTATAGTTGATAGCTCTCAGATGTAATTATTTTTTCCTTATAAATGTACAAGAATCTTTTGTAAATTCAATTATTTAAACCAAGGAACTATTTTACTACCCTTTTTCAGTTTACAATGGGTTGTTCCATTCATAACCACTATATTTTTTGATTTAAACATCCCCTACATACCATTGCATTGCAAAAAATAGCAATTTCTACAAAATTTCTCTGAATTTCTATAAATCTCAGGTGTGGCGGTGATTTAAAATAAAAACTTGCTGATATGGAAAAAACGATAAAAGATAAAAGCCATCCTTAATTTTTAAAATGCAAAATTAACATCAAAAGTGTATGGTAACCTGGCTAGCCGTATTAAACAATATCAAAATAAAATTTAATTCTCTATTCATGCTAAATTTATTGAAAACTTTTGTCACCAAAAATATTGCGAAAAACGCAAAAACATAAAAACCCATTTTTTGGGATTCTAAAAATACTTTTATAGTAAAAATATATAGTTAACATTACAAACAGATAAAGCAAACAAATGCCTATCAATTGTGGCATTATTTGTCACTCTAGCGCCATTTTTCATAGAGTTATTAGCTTTCTTCGAAAAACCTAAATTTTGGACGAGGGTATACAACAAGGTAAAATTCATAATTTTTGCAAATCAATTTTAAGATAAAATATGATAAAACTACACGAAATAAGCATTTTTGGCCTATAAAATATGTGCTTAAACGGTTGGTATCTCGAGTTACAGTCTATTGAAGTTGCGTTTTTGTACGCTTTTAATGGAAATAGATTTATGAATAATTTGTGAGCTTGATTCGGATTTTTGTTAAGTCTATTTTTCTCCTTTATATATCTGTTTTGAAATATTACTCTTTAGGATTACTTTAAAATTGCAAGAGTTATCAACTGAAAAGTGAATTTCGTGGCAATTTTCTCGGTATTTTAAGATACAGTCCGCATAAACGGAGTTTAATAGTTCAGGTCCCGTAAAACAAGACTGCTATGTAGTAAATTTACTATTTAAAAGGATTTTTTTTAGCAGAATTTGCGGTTAAATTATTTATAAATTACATAGATTGATGTATCATCATATCAGTACGACAATCTGTTATTACAGTATATACTACAAACGAGCATTTATTAGTGTTATAAATTTATTCCCGTTCCTATTAATTTTTGAGCTTATTCTTAATATATTTTGAGTATTTGTGAGCTCATTTTTTAGTACGTTTTGGACGTTTTTCCTGCAATTTATAACCTTATTTAAGCCTATGGATGTGCTCATATAAGCCACTTTTTGGACACTCTCTCGTGAGCACTACCTCAGCATTATCCTAGACCAATAAGCTCATCCATTTTCTAAATAAAATGTGCTTATATGAAAGCATCAATGTCCTCAAAAACTTATCAAGGTGGTCATATAGTAAAAGAGATGTACCGTGTTCTGTGGATACTCCTCAATTTAGATGCCAAATTTTTTCAACTGAGATTAAATTAATTTTGGTCAATATTGCGCCAGCTTACTTATATTCTGGTTGTTATGTTTATATACATCATTAGGCCTCACATTTAAGGTCTCAGAATATAATTAGTGTTATAGTCCGTAACCCTTGAGATCGAGTTATTTGCTCTTTTTAGTAAGATTCAATTGCAGATTGCGAACAAGGTTTGCTAATCGTCTTCTTAATGTACTACATCATATAAAAGCTGAAATATAGACCATTGGTGTATCGCATTTATGGCTATCTTCCTGTGTAATTGGTAATTACTACAGTTGATGTTCACTGATTAAGGGGTATTTTATCTGTTTTTGCTTTATAAATAATTAATTTTTAGCTCTATAAATTATATCGATCGTCATAAATAAACACATTAAGAAAGTAAATTAAAATAAAAAGACTTTATAATAGGCATATCACCAATGGCTACATATACAAAGGCCTTATTATTATTTATACTATTGGTATTTTATTTTAGATTTTCTGATACTGATAAAATACGTTTTCAATTTATTGAATGAATTATAGTGAATTTAGAGTCTTTTGTTTATTATTTGTAAATGTTTCAGGTTATCTAAATCTAAAAATGGAGTTTGATCTATCGACAAACCAACCAAGATAGAATTATTCATTGAAGACTGTAACGGCTGTCTGTTTTTTGACCCTAAGAGATTGTATTTCTAATTTTTTCTCTTCGTTATCGAATCTAATAGCCGAATTTGGCAAAGAAAGTGTTCCTCTTAATAGTTTTGTAAACGAGCGATTTTTTTGTTGAAGAGAAGAGAATTTTTTTCTATCCAATGTAGTTTTCCCAGCAGCTAATTTTTTTATAGTTGGTATTACATGCTGTGTATGATCTGTATTGTTTACCAAATATCTCAAAGACTTTATCCATGCATAATGGGCCGTAAAATCCAAGCATTGAATTTGTATATTTCTCGAAGGCGATTTTATATATATCCCTGGTGGTCTCGATTGTTCATGTGGTGCCAATATTGTAAAAGACTCGACCAAAACTATAATACACAATTTAATTAAATGCACTGTTAATGAACTAATAGCTATTTTTCTTTTCAAAATTACCACTTTTTATGTTGCATTCATTGTCACAGGTGCCTGGTTCCTGAGTGCTCCAATATAGTGTTTGAGTATAAGGATGAATCCAAAAAAACCGGCGATGTCTGTTTTCTGATATACCACTACCAACAACTTTTCTGGTATACTTCCACATCCAATCACCAATCATAGTACGGGCCATTGCAGTTGTTGAAAAAGATTTATTGTCATTATCCTCGCCCTCTTGCTTGCTAAAATCAGATCCCACGTTAAAATTGTTGTTTCCAAAATTTATTTTAAATATTGATGATTTCTGCTCCTGTTTACCAATGGTTTTCTTGTTTTGCTTTGATTTGCCGAAGCAGCTCTTGGGTTCTTTGATAAGGGATTCATTATAACCTTTGTTTGGAACATTCTCTTGTAGTTGCGTTTGATCATTGCTGGTGCTCCCTTCACTTATGGTTGATGATGATATGATTGATGAGAATAAATAGTGATTGGAGATGGAAGGAAGTTCAACGCATGATAATGTGATATTTTTTTCTTTTGCTGTATTACATGGTTTGTTTGATGACAAGCTCTTATTTTGTAGTTGATTATCCTTGGCCATGACTATACTTTCATTATTTGTACAGGGACCACTACTGGAAATGGGCGACGATGAAATAAAATCTCCTATGGGCCCAGCTTGAGATAATTCATCACAGAGTGATTTGCCATTTTGAGGGTAAGGAGATGAGCTCACAGCGGTAAATCGTTTGGTATTTTGGCTTGATTTTCTTGCTGATCTTGATATTGTACGCTGCTGTCTATTAGAAATCGAAGCAGGGGAACTTGATGATAATATACTATCAGTTGTTTGAGAATACAATTGCTGTTGTTGTTGTGGTAGTGTTGCTGACAAATAATGCTGACTAAATTGCTCTATAGTTTCCTGAGCTTCCCTCAATAATTTTTCGACTTCAATGCGCTCATTTCTTTCCTCATCTATTTTCGATTGCATAGTTTGAATGATTTCATGCGCTTGATCTAATGATGTCCTTAAAGATTTTATTTCTCCCTCATGTCTTGCTACCAAGTATTTTGAATTCGAGACATTGGTGTTGTATGATAAACTTATTGGAGATGTTGCAATTGCAGTTGAAGGGATTTGGGCCGCATTTTTGTCGTTAGATGCTGTGTTATCAATATGTCGAAGTGCATTTTGTTGTTGTGCCACTTCTTGTTGTATGGCTAGAACTTCTTGTAATTGCCTTGATGTTTGATCCTTTTCTATTCGCATTGCATGCAATAATTTTTTAAGTCCAATAGCTTCCTGTTCATGCTGCTCTTTAGCAAGTACAAGAGTTGATTCCCAAGTCTGCTGTATTGTTTTGAAATGTTCAATCTCTTGACATAATTTGACTTCTTCTCTTGCAAGACGATTTTGCTCTGTTGTTGATCTAGTTAAGTTTTGAGATAAATCGTATATTTTTTGTAATAATTCTTGTTTGTTTAATTCAAGATTCCAAATTTCATCTTTATAACTTTCTGCCAATTCAATATCAATATCGTTCAAAAAAAAAACATCCAATCAGTACTTATGATTGAAGAAAGTAAAAGTAAAAGAGAAATATAATTCACCTTCAGTTTCGCCTTTTCCCTTTAATAGTTTATCGAGTTTGTTAATCTCCTGGTGTTGATCTGCCTTTTCTATTTCAAGAGCTGTAAGGGCGTACTGATATTCCTCTAGGAGGCCTTGCATTTTCAAAATTTCATCTAGGAGACCTTGTCCAACAATACGCTCATCATCTTGCGCTGTATTATCCGCAGATCTTTTTATTTTGTTGTTCAATAAAACACCAATTGAAGAATAATCTGCAGAAGAATAGCTTGTATATAATCCAAACGAATCATCAGAATAATCATTTGGGGGTATGGTGTTTTGTCTATTACCATTGTTGGAAGATAACACATTCTATTAGATGTGTGCATTTAATTTGTGAATATCTTATTTTATAGTGTATATATCGGTATTTACTATAGTTATATTAGCTGGTGGTGACTCTTGAAACTGCTGTCGTACCTGAAATTGATATCATTTAACCAAATTTTACTTCAAATCAAATGGGTTTCTCGTTATTGATTACCTTTTCAATTGAAGGATTAGGGGATAATTTTGTCATGATAATCTCTCTAAAAGATATGTACAAAAACAAAAGAAAAAAGAAAGAATGCCTTATATATGTACATCTCGGAAGAATAAACACTATCATTTTTTATTATATGAAAATTAACCTCTTATGAAAATAGCACCTGTCTTGTCAATCTTTGAACTTTTATCAATATGATCTAGTCCAATCATATCACCTGCATTATAGGTATGCGTGGAGAATAGTTGCTCATCTTGATCATTAACTTGTATAGTGTTCTCTTCATCATCTGCCACAATATTAATTTTAACTTTGCTCCATTCATTATCATCTAAACCAGTGCGAGATTGAAGCCTTTTCTTTGTTTCAGCCAACGTCTCATTCTATAGAAAAATATGTTAGTTTAGCATGCATTTATAATATTGAACACATTCAAAATACAAACCTCTTTAAGCAGAAATTTGAATGGTACTGAATGTGTACGGTTTGGTGTACGTTGGAAATGGAAAACATTAATAAATGTATCTGTCTTATCTACATTGGTCTCGAGTTCTTCATCTGGAATATTCTCCGCATAAACCTTCATGGTGGGTCGTGTAGCAATATCTGCTCTCCATAATTTATCGTTATATTCTTTATCAAATTTACCATCCATTTCATCATAAATACGAATACGATCCAAATCTTGTAAAAGCTTATCATCTTTTGCTACCAGAGCCGCTTTCAAATCATTGATTCCACTATCTTTTGGTAATAAAATTTCAACATTACGTGTATCTCTTAACGTAGGTGCACAAATGGTTACCGCCACTGGACATTTGGATTCCATTTCTTCTAAGCTAACATCCAATGTTTCATACAAAAGGGTTGCTTTGTTGGCAGGAACTGGATTGCCTCCACTATAAGCATTTTGTAAGATTTTACCAAGTCTTAGTCCAGAGAATCTCTTGTGTGGCAACTTGCTTGTATTATAAGGGTTAATTATGCGAAGTTTATCACTATCTACATCCAATTCCTTGGCAACAATAGCAGCAACTTCTTCATACATCATCTCCTTGTGTAACGACAACCTTAAATCAGGCTGTTCTCCATCAGGATATAATGGTGTAAAGTGGACAGAAACTATACCAAGCTTGTATTCCATAAATGTAGGAACTGTACTTTTACCGCCATTTTCGGTGACAATAGCATCCTCTTGAGGTGTTAACTGTCTTTGAATACAAAGAATATCACCATCTTGAAGTTCGGCTTGGCTGAATGTCGATTCAATATCAACCAAATCAATCATTGTGGACTTGATTTCTTCATAAATAATAATATCATCTTCTTGCGTAAGACCAGCCATCTGCTTCAATGTGTCAATAATTGATTTAACTTTGGCATCTTTTTGCACATATAAACGATTCAAACCACTATTTGAGAGTTAACAATGCTGCTGTCAATGAATAGAAAAAGTAAGCTTACCTAATTTGTTGATGTTCTGGACTAAATAACTTGATAAATAACAAAATAACAGGAGATTGCTGTGGTTGAGGAGGAAATAATGCAACGCCAAATTCATCAAAATTAGATGCTTTTTCCAAATATAATCTTAGATTTAGTTGATTTGTGGCATATCTTAAACGAATTTCATCCACTGTTGAATCATGATCTTCAGGAGGAATTGGAATATCAATGCGAACAGTTCGATTTTGTCGATTAACCATTAACCACAATCTGAATTCAGAAGAAGCCAAACCGAGACCAGCGGCAATGTCTTCCTTAAAGTCACCAAATGTTTGATTTTTAAGAATTTTGGATACAATAATATGATTGTCAGGAGCATCTTTTTCATCAAAATTAGCAAAATCAAAGCCTGTATTTGCTCTGAAAGTATTGTCATCAGCAATATATGCTTTCATATAAAGGTGCTGTTCTTCCTTGTCTTTACGTCTTTGTTCACGAATACGTGCTTCCTCTTCAAGGCGTTCGCTTAAATGCCTTGGAATATCTTGCTCAGTAACAGGTGCTAAAACTTGATCCAACATACATTCACGAATATAAACTAACATGTAAGCATTTGTAAATCGGTTCATAGGACGTCCATTGGGTCTCATGTTGACTCCTGGGATACCTAGTTGCTCTCCACCATAATTTTCTTCTAAAACTTCTTTAAGAGTTGATGGAATCACTCGATCATCATCAAATTTAAACCAATTTCCATCCTTTTCAGGCTTAACAAATGCAAAATAATGCCCACCGCTCAAATCACCACTATGAACAAGGACGCCGTGAAGTACATATTTATGACCCTGGGATTTATCTGCATTTTCACTAAGATAAGGCTCAAGATCGATATCTGTAGGGAATTCATGTCGATCATTGATCTAATAAAAAGGTGTACCATGTTAGCAAATAATAGCAAAAGCTCATTTAACTTGTTTACCTTAACCATCATATCTCTCATCATATCATATTCAAATCTCTTCAACTGCAGATGCAAAACAGGAGGGAATGATTCAAAAATAACACCCTTTTTGGCATCTTGTAAACCGTAGCCCTCAGCCATATATTTGTTATCACCCTCTAATGTCTCTTCAATGATATAATCCTTGAATGAATCTTCAAGATTTTTACAACCCTTGACATTTAATTGAATATCTATCAATAAAAGAATCATAAATAAATTTATAAATTATGCATTATTTTGTCTTTGCTTTTACCATAATAATCTTCAGATCGAGATGATTCGTATTTTACATTGATACATTTAATATAACTCTTCATTCTTCCAACAAATAAGTTTTTGATAGCACCATCTGCAGGTGTATTTTTCATTTTGATTTCAAGATTATCTTGCAAAACTCGATTGAATTCTTGAACATCATGCTGTCTAAAAGCCTCCAAAGAATCCCAACCAAAAGATTTCGTTAATTCAGTTGTACCGGCTGCCAAATTAGAGAATTGAAGGTTATAAAATACTCTTTGAAGCGCCAATGAAATGCTTTTAGTTGGTTCATCATGTTCTGTTGGGATTTGATAAACAGCTTTCCTGAAAGAATTAGTGAAAAAGAGAGATTGGAACAAAGAATTCATGTAGCAAGTAGCTCCTTGATTTTGCAATCCAACATAACCAGTAATCTTTTTAGAGTCATAATTGATGAAATTATGCCAAAGAATACCGGTAGAATCCTTAATAACGCGAATAATACTAGTAACTCGAACAGCATCATTTTCCAAAATACCAGAAGCTTCATTATATAAATCATTAATAGAAACAAATCGAGTAAATCCCCAATCTGATTCCTCGGCAGTAAATCTATGTTGGGCACTATGCAAAATGTATTTTGTAGGATCTGATATTTTAGAAACGCAAACAACAAACTGAGCGCAAGCATATTCATCTGTATTAGATTTTGCATTGGTAAGATCTAGATAGAGCGATGCATATTCTGTTTGGTTATTTCCTTTAGGAAACAAAAGGATGTTCCTAAAAAATTGTATTAGTTTTTCTATCTTTTTCAAGTTTTCAAGTCTGAATATACCAATCATGATCACCAACTTTCATTATAGGTCCAATAGTACGTGTCTCTAATTTGCTCCATTCTTTAATTTCCCAATGCTCACATTTGGTTTCAATAATCTCATTATCAATAGGATGAAGTTCTTTGTTGGCAATTAATTCAACTATTTTTTTTTTTTTTTTAATATACGCGAAAAAATAATGATCAATTACAATGAAATTGCTAGATTTTGACATGAAAAACACTTACAATCATCTATAACAGAGTAAACTGGCTCAGGTTCAACTTCTGCCATGGTCTTGTCTGGATCAACAGCAGATAAAGATTCAAGAGGAGGCGATTGATCAGTAATTTCTTGTTGTTGCTCTGATAATTGTTGTTGTTGCTCTGGCAATTGCTGTTGCTGTTGCTGTTGCTCCTGTTGTTGCTGTTGAATAGCAAATTCTTTTTCTTGAAATGCTGGAGGTGGAGGTGGAGGTGGAAGACCTGATTGCGGTTGCTGCTCTTGACTCTATAATAATAAAATCAATAAAAAATTTTAGGAGGAAAATATTTCAAAACTTACCATTATTATAGTTAACTTAAAAAAGAAAGTTAAAAGGGGTTTTAATGAATAAACTGCGAACTCTTTTCTTTCTATATTTTGAATATAAATCTTTTGCAATACGCAAATACCCTACACCCAATGGGGGAAAAACATGCCCTTCTAAGACGTCACGACTTTTTGGTTCCATTTCTACCATACTATCTTATTTGGAGAACAAAAGACATTCAAAACATGTTACATTTATTGATAAAAATACAAATTATCAAGTACGTTTGTTAGAATATGTCAATTTTAATGTATAGAAACATATATCGGATGCCTTTTAGTACATGTAAACTTGCCCATTTGAAAGGATTTCTGTGTAAAGCTGATGTCGAGTTGCTTTGTTTCTCAGTTGCACAATAAACCTCACAAGCTTTCATTACATACATATGATGATTAATGATTTTAGGTCTATTTTTTTTTAAAAAAAAAAAATTTCAAAGCTTCTGATAACAGTAACATCAATACTGCATGTATTTGCCCTGTCTACTGCTATCACAACCCAAAAATAAAAAATAAAATTGGTATCAATTATGCCAAACTTTTGAAGGATTTTCAATCGTTTTTTTTTGTTCATTTTGAAATCGAAAACAACACATTATATATTTTGTACTTATCAACTATACGTGGGTATTTTTTTTTCTCTTATATAGAAGTAGCAAGCTCTCATTATTCAACTTATTTAGAGAGAATCATGCTGTTCAAATTTTTCATGAGAACAGAAAATTGAATTATTCAAGCCAAATATTCTGATCTTCTGTAACTTTATATACACAAAATGCAACATGAAAAATGACTATATCGACTAATAAGTAATAAAATAAACTGTATTCAAATTCAAATTCGATTTTTGTAATTCCTCTTGACTGAATCAGTGTATGTGGTATTTAAGATATAAAAAAATAGTTTCGAAACTACATCAATACGAATTGTAAGCTTGCTACTTTCATTCATACAAGCACGTTTAAACTTAAAAGCCTACTTTCAACTAATTTACTTATGGTAGCTATATAGTTCGAGAGTAGAAGCGATTAAATTAATTTATTACAATTCATCACGAATGGGTTCTTTTGGAGACTCTTGGATGTCCTCCTCCTCTAAAACAAGCTCTTCGTCGTTGGAAATGGCAGGTTTTTCACTTAACTCTAATGCACCATTATAGGACCAAGCTTGAACACGGCCAGACCCAATTTGATTTAACCATGTAACAAGGTTTCCTTCGCTCCAGGAACCAATATAATTTCTGAAAAGATGTTTGCTAGGGTGTAAAATGAAGATCGAAGGATAATCTTCTGATAATTGCAAAGTATTGATAATATGACGAGATTGATCAGCATGAATCCAACCATATTCAAAGTCCAAGGATTGTTTAGGTGAGACCTTGTCTTTGAGGGCATTGAGGGTATCTAAGGTGTCTTGTTTATCCTCATCACCAGTAATGGCAATAACGCATACTGTATTACCGGTGAATTTTAAGCAGCTGTTTTCCAAAATGTCATTGGTTTCCAAAGCAATCACTATATAAAACTGTCAAAATCAAAACTTGTTACATCAAAAGAATTTCAGTATACCTTTTTTAGCCTTTTTCTTGGGTTCTTCAGATGCCTTTTTGGGTGCTGGAGGAGGGGTATTCTTTTTGTCATTGGGCAAAGCATACTTTTCCATAAAAGCTTTGAGATTTTCACGATTTAATTTACCTTCAAATTTGACAACACCATGTTCAGGGGAAACAATAAGAAGTGTAGGGAATGTTTCGACGCCATATTCACTAATAATATTTCTTTCGGATTGCTTTACTTCACCAACCAACATACGATCTTTGAAATCTACAGATAATGCTTTATACAAAGGTGTAGTCGTTGGCTTATTCGTAAACAAGAGAGCTTTGGGGAGAGTTTCATTCTATAATGAATTAGTTAAATTTCTATTGCCATTAACTCCAATTGAGTATTGCTCAAATAATACCTTGGTTTGCAAAAAGTTATCCCATGTGATACTCTTCTTGGACTTGACATCCTTTTCATTCCACTTTACAAACTGAACATTAGATGGTTGCGAAGATAAGAAAAAATCCACCATTGATTTAGCATCTCTTGGACCCTGATAATCTATAATTTTCAATGTTGGCAACATTTAGAATAAAATTAAATAACAAACCAACCTGTAGGAACCTTAGTTAACTCTCCAGTTCGCTTGTTTTTTCTTAGTTCAGGACTGAATACCTTAATAGTAGGAAATCCTTTGATTTCATACATGGCACAAATGCCTTTGTTTGTCTCAACATCACAGTCAATGGCTCCAATATTAACAAGACCCTTGAGGTTTGTAGCAACTTTTTTCCATTCTGGTGCCAGTTTTTGGCAATGGCCACACCAGGGAGCATAAAATTCAACTGCAACCAATTGCTGTTCAAAATATATACAGTAAATACTTGCATATAATTGACGTGAAATACAAACTTACATCTGTATCCAAAATGGCAGGACCAAAATTATGTGGTGTAAGTTCTGTAACGTCGTCTCTGGGGCCGTAAAAAGCTTGAGTCAAGGCAATGTTAGCCCAAACTGCTAAAAATGCACCAACAAATTGTGTCTTCATATTTGTATAAGAGTATGAGAAGAAAAGACACGAATATAAGCTAAATATATAGGAATCGATCAATGTCAATTGAACCTCAGTTTCTTCTTTGACTTGTTTCTTCATTATTGGTTTAATTTTATTTTGTGGACCTGATATTTTGATTGCATTATTTGTAATAAATTGTATTTGGATTATGTAAAATTGGTTAGAAATTGTGGCTCCTTCATGCGAAAATCTAAATTTATAAACAGAATATTCTCAAAGTTTCCAATCTAAATATGCTATAAATTAGTCGCATCATGCTGCATGTTCTTAATTTATTTTACATATTTCACGAAAGACTCAAAAAATAGGTAAAATTCACTGCTTTCCCTTAAAAATCAGGTCTAACTTTTTATCTGTGCCCAATTTTTTTTTTTTGCTAAATAAGTTCAAGAAAAAAGTATATATCCATGTACCTGTGATGCTCAACTTTAATCCAAAAATAAGTATCCGAAAATATCCTATTTTTTACAGTTGGTATAGCTATTTCAACGCTAATGTTTCAGATATTTACAGATATTTCACTGCAAAAAAATAAAAACTTTAGGATTTCATATCTCCACAAAAAAATAAGTTAAACTAGTACTTTTTGATTATGAAACCTACTAATTTGGAAGCTCTTTATAACATATTTAAGTATAAATTTTTTGGGTATTTTTTTTTTCGTTTCTTTTTTTGACATTTTTTGTAGTAGACTTCAAAATATTCGATAAATTGAGTAGCATTAATTTTTATTTTTGCTATAGATCCTGATAAACTCTAGCAAGTTCAATTAAGTTTGCTACAAAAAAACCCAGTATACCCTCATCCCAAATTTTAAATTTGAAAAAAAACAGACAAAAATCATGTTTTCTCTATGAAAAATATAGCTAATAAAAAGCTCATCAATAGCCTCGATGATAGATAATTTTGCTATACATTATATCAATTATTTAAATTAAAGTATATTTATAAAAGGTACTTTGTATCTTCAAAAAAGCTCTGAATTTTCTATTGTATTTTGCTCAAAATTTAAGGTGAAATATATGCCCAAATTTTATTTGATGAGATATAAAATTCAAAATCGTGCAAAAACTATTTAACACACTATTTCAACTTACTTTGCAGTTCATGAGTCATAAGACAATTTTGTTTGATTTATCAAAAGGTAAACGTATAAAAATTATTCAAATGAAAGAGTAACGTTTTATTATGAGCTTATAGAGAGGGTTTATATACTAATTTGATAAGTGAATTAAATATGAATGATAATATAATTAGAATGAACATGTGGATATTGTGTGAATATAATAGAATCATGCTTCTATAGTTCCATAGTAGCATGATGATAAACGCATGGAATGCAGCATTGTATGATTTGCATGTCAAACATCATGGTTTGACAAATGCTCTAAACTGGTAATTCAGTAATTCCTAGTTCTGATAGATCATTGGTTTTTTAATCCTTTTTTGGATCGATTTGTTACACCACGGGAAAAAGGTGTAAAATGAGAAATAAACTACAACTTTTCTGTAAAAACTACTATGATATTCGTTGCAGAAACTGTTTTACTTGAAGATGTTATCGGAAAGGTATAACTTTATAACAATCTTATGTAAAGAAATAAGTAACTGCAAATTTTAAAATTGCTATTTTCGCATTTTTTCCCATAGTGTTGTTGATTTGAGGCTCAGATGTTGTAGGGATTAAGCTAAAACGTAAACAATTATTTTTATTATCTCAACAAAAAATCAATATTTTTGTTAAAACAAAAAATGCAGAGTTGCTTCCAATGGGATCTACCTTGTGACTACAAAAAATTAACATCTCAATTTAGGTGCTCATTTTTTCAATCAATTTTTAGGTTAATTTTAATCAATGTTGAGCCAGTACACCTATATTTAGGTATTGAACCTTCAATTTCTGGACAGAAACCAATGCTCATAGAGGGAAGATACTCCTTCGTTAGAAATTTAGCATAGTTAGACCCAAAATTAGGCGAAAAAATTGAAAAATATCTAAAGCCCACTTTTTACAACCTTAAAAACCGACACAAAACCCTATTTCGTCGAATTTCAAACCAAACGCTTTTCAAGAAGTTTACATGAGGGTAGTGTGATGAGTACAGTGTTCTTGCGATAGTTTATGCTATTAAGAAATGGGTACTGTGTGGTGGACATTGGTCTTATTAATTTAGTGTGATTTAATAGACTTATTTAATAAATAATATTTTTAAAAATACGGGGAAAGAATAGAACAAATATTTTTACTAAGGTTTTAGTATCTGTTTTTACCTGTTTATCTGTATTATTATGTAGTTATGAGAGTTATAAGCAAATAAAGATTATTTCCAATACAAAAAAATAAAGAAGAATACAACAATTGATTATGTCACTGAGAACTGAGAACGTAGGGTACTTTAGTATTCAGTTAAAGAGGAAGCCAGGAGCCATCACTACTAATGGGAAAAAACGCGAAAATGGCCATTTTAAAATTTGCAGTTATTTATTTTTTTACGTAAAGTTATTATAAAGTTTTATCTTCCCAATATAATCTTCATATAAAACAGTTGCTGTAGCGAATATCATAGTAGTTTTTTCAGAAAAGTTGTAGTTTATACCTAATTTTTTACCTTTTTTCCCGTAGTGCATCATGACCTAATTTTTAAAAGTATTTATACTGTTTCAATTCCATTTGGATGGTCAGATTTAATATGGGATTGAGTTTAGATTTAACATAAATAATAGGGAAAAAACAAAAAAATTGAAACAATCCATGCAGTTGATTCACTACTATGTAATGTGCCTTATTACTAGTAGATAGACATCTTGGGCACAGTAATTTGAAGGGCTGTTTTTACAACCTACTGTGTACCGAGAAAATAATTGCCAAAGTGATGCACCTATAATCTATTGCGAATTGCATATTCTATTGAAAACAGTTAAAATACAATTGGAGAGTTATAAGTAAATAACGATTATTTCCAATACAATAAAATAAAGAAGACTACAAGTGATTATATCACGGAGAACGTAGGGTCTTTATTATTAAGTTAAAAAGGAAGCCTGGAGCCATCAGGTCCTGGTTTCTAAAAGTATTTATACTATTTCAATTCCATTTGGATGTCAGATTCAATATGGAATTGAGTTGATATTTAACATAGATAATAGGCAAAAAACCGACACAATTGTTATGAATGCTGTTTCAAGTAAGCTCCTACTCTACATGGACATTGGTATAAATACGTACTACATGTATCTCAAATATCAGCTTCCACTGAGCCATTGTGTATTCGATAAGAAGCAAGCTAATCATCTGGGATAATATTTATAATTGCTCTTATTGTTCTATAATACAGTAAGATCCGAGATATATCCACTTACTGGGTTTATTTGTATGAAATAAGCTCAACTTAATTGTGCGATGTTATTACTAATCTAAATAGATTGATCTGACATGTAATGTCAGAAAAATCTAGCCAATTGAATACTGATTTAATAGATAAACGTAATATAAAATTTATACATAAATAATAGTAGGAAAAATTATGGATATTAAATAAACATTGTCTTCAGTTTTTGTGTGCGATTTAAGTTAAATAAGCTCCTTCTATTAAATTGTATATTTTTCTTGCACTAATATTCCCTCTAAATCGTATGCAGTTTAGCTGTAAAATGGGAAAATAAAAAATGACACTTTTTCGAATTATTTTGTATGGAGCGAGTCAGATATTTTCTGATATTTTTATAAAATCAAATGTAATAATGGTTTAAAATTGAATTTTAAAGTTGCACTTAATGCTCAGTATGCGCTATATTTTAAGAGTTTTTGTATACATTTTTTTTTTAAAAAAACAACTAGAAAAGTGATTGCAATCAATGAATATTTGTTCCAATTGGGCTGCAAGTTTCAAAATATACACTGCGGTAGAATCACATACTAAAAATTTGATAATCATAAAATAATTCAATCTACAAGTATTACTTACAGAGTTCATACCACTTTAAATATAAAAGTGTAGCAATAATAAACAAATACTCGAATTGAATACAATAACAAATGCATGCGAAAAATACAGAATATTTTTAAACCAATACATATCATGTGAATGATGGTGCTCTTGATCACAGTGCAATCAATTACACAAATATCATATATGATTGGTTTTGTAGTAATTATAGTTTTCCGCCTGATACGACTAATGCGACTCATGGTTTCGATTATGTATTTATTGATTAGGTTTATATAAATATATAAATTTATAAATACATAATCTTTATCTAATACCCTAAATACTCTCTACGAAGACCCAAAGCGTTTTTTCTAAGACCTTTCCATTTTTCTGATAAACGGCCGGTCAACGGGTGATTAGATTCCCATCCTTCTCGATCTGCCTTTGTCCATCCCTCTGCCCAAGCACCCAATCGATCGTCGTAATCAAACTCTTTAGCGACACCCATAATAAAATCTAAACGGCTGTCATTCTCATCTGTGCCACTAGTGTTTTCTGAGGGAAACATGGGAATTTTTCCACTCCAGTATCTTGCCATAACAATACTTTGACGTTGCATTAATGGCAATGGAACTACTCTAATAGGTAAACCCAAGAAACATAAAGTGGGGTTTTTTTGATAGAACATATATTGATTCAGGTGATGCACTTTTTGTCCAGTTTTGATTAGGTTATCTTTTTGAAAAGGTAAAAATGGGAAACTGTAAAGATAACCGGTACCAAACACAATTACGTCTACATCTGTCAATTTAGAGTTATCTTGCAATTCAATCCAGGAGGAAAATTTGTCACTGTTGAAACTATTGATAAGGGCTACCTGATATACATTTGAAGGGTTTCGTTCGACAGCTTGGCGAGAAAGTTCTGTTTCAGTACGGATGCATTGATAAACTTTAGTTGCTACAGCAGAAGTTTCCCGTACGATATCAATTGCAGAAGAACCACCACCTATAACTAAAATTGTCTATTACAGGATTTAGTACACATATTATCATTTTCATCTCATAAATTAAATTATATACCTTCCCCCTGAAACTTTCAGGTTGGCGGTAATCTCGAGAATGAAGTAATTGCACTTTCTTATTTTGGGCTAGTTTATCCAAACCTGGAAAATCAGGCACATAAGGAACAGCATAATGACCAGTAGCCACAACGACTGCGTCAAATTCTTCGGTGTAACTTTTTTTATGGTTCTTCAATGAAACCTTCCATACACCATTTTCGAAGACAGCTTGTTCCACTAGTGTAGAGAAACGTATCCATGGTAAAAGGTTGTCATTTTTTGCTAGTTGGCTCAAGTAATTCATCACATGCGTATGCGAAGGAAACTCAGGAGTATCATCAGGAAATGGTACATCTTGGAAACACATTACAGAATGAGGTAAATTTGTGTGAAGATTAGCATATATAGGCGAATGCAGCTGTTTCATGTCCAAAGTTGTGTCTACTTGCAAAGCGTTTGTAGAAGGAAATGGAGGAGGAGGGTTTGTCTCGGGTGAATAGTACCTAATATACATAAATTAGAACAGTAAATATAAATGTCTCCAAACATGATACCGACCATGTACCGCCTGTATGATTACTTCTTTCAAAAATTGTAATAATATCAAAACCACCTTCATTACGCAATGCTCTAGCTGCTGCAATACCGCCAGGTCCACCGCCAATAATTGCCACACGTTTAATAGATTTTTGGATAAAATTTGTCATATTTATTTATATAGATTTATGCAATATTAGAGATAAAAGAGAAATATGGATGATGATAGACCCATTTATTATTAAATATTTATAGAGGAGATTTAATGTGATACATCATTTCTACAGTAAGATGATGCTTGCATCCTTGTTTTTCACTGATGATAAAGGTGGTGGTGGCGGGGGTATGTTTGATAACACAACAGAACTCGCATTTGTATTATCAACATGTGTAGGTAGAATTCTGGTCATTTTCGATCTCTGAGGATGTATCGATATCTCAGGGCGAATCATAACAAAATTCCTTGAGTCATTAACGATATGCGAAGCCCAAAATCCCTAAAATAAGAGGTTTGTTAATACATTAAAATTCGTTCTACTGATAATTTAAAGCTTACAAAAATAAATGTAAAAAATACTAGAAACATAAACGAAAGCTTTGCTTCTGTATCATGTAATTTAGCGCAATTGAATTCAAGTGTATTGACTATCTGGGTATCTAATAGAATAGTTGTGTTTTTTTGAAAGTGGTCGATTGCATACAATGTAGATTTAGTTGAACACCAATTCACGAAATCGTCTTTTTTCACAGTAAACAAGACACAATTGATGAACATGTCGATGAGAACTATTGATACAAAGCAAGCAAACAATTTTGCATATTGTCTGTATCTATTCACGGATCGATATAATAAATGCAATGTGTAGCCATATAGCAATACTACGACAAATAATATATTTACCACTCCAAATACTATTGTTGCAGGTTTGTTAAAATATGAAAAGAAAGCTATTTTGAATGAGTAAGATGTATGATCTCAGATGTTTATACTTTGACTTACGACTCTTATTCATGAATGAAAAACAAGCAAAAAACAAGCTTACTGCCTATAATAAAATTTATTACTTGGACTGATAATTCGACAATGCAAACTATTTTATATACCTACAATCCATGCAGTTAATATTAACGGCACACCAATTCTTGATGGTATACACATGCAGCAAACCGAATTATTGATACTATTGTACATTATGATACCATGATGCTGATTAAATGGGTTAATCATATTTATTTGATAGAAAAATAAATATTGAAATAAGAATTAGAAAAAAAAAAAGCGAATCTGTTTGTAATTTTATTTATAAAAGAAAAAGAAAACAAACAACAAAACTCTAAAAATGGTATTTTTTAGTGATCAAAGTTGTTCTTTTGTGATACAATTCATTGTTGTTGTTATTTAGAAAAACTCAAGAGATTGGGATTGGGACATTGGTTCTTGAGTGGGAGTCAAATCAACATGTTGTTCTGCTTCACGAATAGTTGTCAGTACTTCTTGGCCTAAACGGCTTTTTCTTAAATCCAAATCACTCAAATTCATAGCCATCCAATCATGTTTCAACGCTTCATCAACAGTGGCTCGTTTGGCAGGATCAACAGTGAGAAGCTCTCTAATAAGGTCTTTTGCTGATGCAGATACGTGATCCCAGTAAGGGGAAGGGAACGAATACTTGCCCATTTTGATTTGCGCTTTCATTGATGGGGGAGCGTTTTCTTCAGAAAATGGAGGAAACCCACAGAGACAAATATACAACATGACACCTAAACTCCATAAATCACATTGCTTATCATATGAACGACTATTAGAAGAGTTTAAGATTTCAGGGGCAACTATAAATGAGGAAATCAAATATTTAATACATATTTCATTGTTATTTCCTAATGCAAGTTTACCATAGTTGGGAGTACCACACTGACTACCAAAGCTTTGATCTCTTTGTTCAGTTTTAGCCAAACCAAAATCTGTAATTTTGACATGAAGAGTTTCTTTGTCAGCAAGGAGAACTTGCGAGAAAATAAAAGTAAGTATAAGTATAACTTTTTTTTTTTTTTTTTTTTTTTTTTTTTTTTTTTTTTGCAATAAAAGATATCATATACTCACTATTTTCTGGCTTCAAATCGCGATGAGCAATGTTGTTATCATGTAGATACTGTTGTTGGGATCAATAAGCTATCATTGCATTTAATTATCACAAAAAAACTAACCTTGATACCTGTGAATAGCTGCCAGAAAATGAATCTTGTTTTGTTTTCTTCAATGCGTTTATTTGAAGCTACATACTCAAAAAGTTCGCCGCCAGGTACGCTTCATATAACAATGTTAGTACTTTATATTGGGTTGAACCTTATACTCTTACAATTCCAAAACCAAATAAATGTTGTGTTGTTCATTAAAAACCCTATCAATATTGACGACAAGAGGCTAGTAATGCAAATTAGAAAAAAATACGAATAATTATGCTAAATTATACATAAGTACTTACATGTCTTTTGAGCGACATCATAATGCTAACTTCCTGAATAATTGCTTGAATCATCTTGGGTTTTTGTGCAAATCGACTTTTGCTTAGAACTTTAATTGCAGCAGTATTTCCATTGGAACGATTAGTTGCAAAAAACACGTTTGCAAAATTTCCTCTTCCTAATACTGTTGTCATATTGTATTCATGATCGCATGTCTAAATATCAATTGGGATTAATCTTGGTGGTACAATACAATTGTATTAAGAGCTTACATTTGCCTCGAAGACAGGAGGGAATAAAACCCGATAAACTGTTGAATATATTATTTAATGACCTTATGATTTATAACGTGTCGTGTCTTACATTTTTGTCTCAAATCATTTTCAGGATAAGAAGTGCGTTTAAACAATTGAATTTCGTCGTGATTTCTCAACATGACGCGATTTTTGACACCAACGAGATTTCCGTTTACCCACGTACCATTAAAACTAATTAGGAACCAAACTAAGATTTTCAATCAAAAATGGCGTATATTTCAAATGAAAATTACCTATAATCTTCAAGAAAAATTCTAATGCCTTTTGCTTTGCCATTTGAACCAGTTTCCTATTATTCATATGTCAGATATATTCTTGATATATTCGGACTCTAGTTTTTTTTTTTTTTTTTTTTTTTTTACCATGTAAATCAAACAATGTCTTTTACTAATCTCATTCTGCACAAATCTAATTGGAATAAATGTCAAGTAAATTACATTGTATACAGATTAATCTAGTTACCTTATATCACTATCCGGTCGTCTGCCCAACAAATAGCCTGCTCTTTCTTGTCCATTGGACTCTTTTTTAACCAAATACTTGTTTGGATATTTAGGATTTTGAGATTGAAGGAATGCCCATGCTTTGTTATTGATTGACCAATCTGGAGCTTCTAATTGGAAGGGTGTTTGTTCAACTACAGTAAAATCACTATTGGAAGAGTTGCTTGTTGTTGTTGTTGCTGTTGCTGTTGCTGTTGCTGTTGTTGTGGTAGAAGCAGGTGCAGGAGTTGTAGGAGTTGTAGGCAGCGTTTTATCATCCTCATGAAATGTCTTTTGTTGTTTAATTGCTATTGTTGGACCTTGTACTTCATCACTTCTTTCTTGTCTCTTTTGGCCAGTGTCTTGCTCATCTAGAGAGTAAAAAGTAGTTCCATTTGGTGACGGATCCGCAGCAGCAGCATCATCTGTTGTTGAACTTCTCGATATATTTAGTTGTTCTGGTAAATCTGGCGTTGTCATTATATGATATATTTATAAGAGACTATCTAATCAACAAATGAAAGATAGATACGAAAGGTATGATTGATTGAAAAAAGTAGAGAAAGAATGCACACAAGTTTTTTTTATTATATTTTTTTGGATTGATAGTCAAGTTTATAGCTCACATGAAAGGGAGATTTAACTTCCAAATAGTTTTGTAAAACTCCAAACAATCGTCACATCAATTTATGTATGTTTGTGTTGATAATGAGTATAGAGTCAACATGATCCAAGTATAAGGGTGGCCGCAATAAGCATATATATATATATATATATATATATATATAATTATATAATATAATTGTTTTAGATGATTAAGTTAATTTAGTTATTTTTTATACTTGGCATTGGCTATCGTCAATTGATATGATTTGACGATCCAACATTTAAGGAGTCATATTTTATTTTCATTGTCATCCAAACAAAATGTTCCAATATCATAAAAAGTCAAATATTTTTAGTATTCATATATGTTAAAGTATTGTTATTTGAGTTCCTATTTCTTAATAACAATGCCGTTATATCATATTAACAAAGAGCAAACTTAATGGTGCGCTGATTCAATTGACAGGTACATGCATAATAAAATGCAACTTCACATCTACCAAAAAAGATGTTTGTGCAATTTAAAGCTATACCTGGCTGCTTTTTGAAACAAAAACCATGGTGTGATTGTGATTATTTATGCAAGTTTTGGCGCCAAAGGTTTGCTCGCTTCATTAGGATATTTATACAAAATTTGATAAATTTTACAAATTCATAAAACTTAACGAAATTTTGATAAAAAGTTAGAAATTATAACTTTTAAAACTAGCATTGAAAAGCCCTTGGACGCTTTTATCTATAGAAATGTAAAAACTTGGGATGGCATGTTTTTCTGTTGAGAAATAAGCACTGAAAGTTCAATTTCACCATAAAATTGAAAACTTTAAAGATTTTTTTTAATATAAAGAGCTACTTTAAAAGCTCTAGAACTTTTCCCAACAAGTGTTCATATATGCAAAATGTATCCCACATTTTTAAAACATATTTTTTTTTGTACCTTGGTAACCACCAATTTTGGATGTATAACCCCTCAAGGTTTAACCCCAATTTTTTATTATCCGCATTTTGGCGTGAAAAACGGAGATTTTTACTATGACATATAATAATACAAAATGTTCAGAAATACATGTACTCTAACAAGAAGTACCAAATTCTCAGATTGCTTATTGCTTATTACTATTTTTTGGACAAAAACCCTTTTTTTTATTATCGACAATAAATTTTTGTAGCTTCAATATAATGCAGAAAAAGTTACATGCCTGTATTCTCTGTTAAATTCCGTACCATCGAACTTAAAAGAAAAGACTACTGCAACTAGCTGATCTTTAGAGAAAAATGTAAAATAGTGGATTCTGGGATCCTTTTTTTTCAAAAATGACAAATGAAGAAAACGCAAAAAAACAAATTTAAATCCCGCCAACCTTGAATATCGAAATTATGCAAAATTGAATAATTGTATAACCCTATTACATTCGTATATTGATAGATAAATACATAAGCTCCTATATTTAAAAAAAACATCTATGATAGATAAAAAAAAAAGGTAAATAATTTAAGAATGGTTTGCAATAAAATCAAGAATTCCTAGATGACTGTGTGTGTTACTGATGTCGCAAATCGCATGCAATTTTGGTTTTGAACGATAAATTGAATAAAGAGATTATAACGAATCGGAAATATGCGGGCTATTTAAGTAGCATTCATGACATCAGATTTATGTGTATATATTCTGTTACACTCTTCTGGTTTGTCCTGATGACATTTCATGTACGGTATTTTGTATATGTAAATGGGAGAACTACCATATCGCCGCTCAAATATCAAGTTACCATTGTTTTACAAAACTAAGCATTATAAGGGGCTGAATCAATAACTGTGTTGACATAAGCTGTGTATATATGGTAATATAGAAGCATTATTATTTATTGTTACCCGAAAAAATCAAAATTCAATATCAATTCGAACTAAATCCTGATATTTTCCAATGGGGTTTTTCTTATACATGTTCCCTGATAAAACTTTATCTTTCGTTCTTTTTGTACAATAAGGTAAAAAGCGGGGTAATTGACTCCAACTCAAATCATTAATTGTGTGTAAATCAAGAATAGTGTTTCCAGCAAGAAAAAAAGTATATAAATTCAGGCACATTTCATGTTGTAATGCCTATTTTTAATCTACTATTTTCTTTCACTTAAACATAATGTTTCAATTACAAGGAAAAGCTTTGTTTAATGCATCTACTTTACTTGCGGCTACTGGTTTCTTACTTTTTGGTTATGATCAGGTACTTAAATTTGCTTTTTAAAGAGACTTTTAAAACTCATATCACCAGTTTAGGGTGTCATGTCTGGTATCCTTCCAAATCAGCATTTTCTTGACCTCATGGGCCATCCAAATTCTGTATTAATTGGTTGCGCAATAGCAATTTACGAGCTAGGCTGCTGTGCCGGAGCTCTAGCTACAGGCCGAATTAGTGATATTCTTGGTCGTAAAAACACAATCCGAGTAGGATCAGTCATTTTGATCGTGGGAGCCGTTATTCAAACTGCGACGGTTAGCCTAGGAATGACTATCGCTGCTCGTATCATTACTGGTATCGGTAATGGTATGAATACTGCCACAGTACCTGTCTATCAATCTGAAATATCTCCCCCAAAGAGCAGAGGTGCTCATGTCTGTTTTGAATGCGCTCTTATTGTTGTAGGTATTGGAATTGCCTATTGGTTGGAATACGGTCTTCATTTTGTTGGTGGTGAATTTGCTTGGAGATTTCCTTTAGCATTTCAAATTGTGTTTGCTCTCATTCTTATCGGCGGTACATTCATACTACCAGAAACTCCTCGTTGGTTGGTAGCTCATGGTAGAGATGACAAAGCAAAAGAAGTCTTGGCAAGACTTTGGACTGAAGGTGATATAAATCATCCTCGTTGTATCTCTGAATATGAAGAGATTAGAGATGGCATTGAACTTGAACGTCGTGAAAACGTCTCTTCATACAAAGATTTATTCACAAAAGGAAAGTTTAACAATCGTAAAAGAGTCCTCATTGGAATGCTTAGTCAGATTATACAACAATTGGGCGGTATCAATGTAAGTTATAACATAATTCTTACTAATTTTTGTATACTAATGAATTATTTCATAGATCACAACTTATTATTTAGCTGATGTCATGCTTCAAGCTGGCATGGATGCTGACATGGCCATGCTAATGGCTGCTGTAGATTCTATTGTGTATTTTATTGGTGCCATGTTGCCTGTAGTTTTAGTTGAGAGAGTTGGTAGAAGAAAAATTATGTTATGGGGTCTTGTAACGCAAGCAGTAACTCTTTGTTGCATTGGTGGATGTCAAAAGGCAAATACTGACAGACAAACAGAATCAGCTGCTAACGGTGCTGTTGTATTTACTATGTTGTACAATTTCGTATTTGGTGCCAGTTGGTTGGGAATGTCATGGCTGTACCCAGCTGAAATCTTTTCTACTGGTCTTCGTGCAAAGGGTAACTCATTATCTACAGCTGCTAATTGGCTTGGTAATTTTGTTGTTGCAATGATCGCACCTATCCTCTTCGAATATATCACTTTCTGGACATATATTCTCTTTGCATTTATGAATATTATTTTTATACCCATGGTTTACTTTTGGTTCCCAGAGACAAAAGGCCTTTCTCTTGAACAAGTTGAAATTTTGTTTGCTGTGGATGACATCAAGGCAGATATACATTCTCTCGCTTCAGAACGTAACTATCATACATACGAAACTGAAAAGAAAAATGATGTTGAAAACCGTATTCAAAAACATGACACTCCTGTTCCTATAAACAAAGAATAGAATACACCTTCATCAGCATCAGCAACGAAAGCAAATTCCTCAGCTCCTAAGCCTAATTCTATCAATCCGTAAACCAGATATTTGTATTACAACTAATTCTATTATTATATTTTCTTGTACACTTATTATCCATTAGTACCATGCCTACTAATTTCTTTTGAATAAATACTGTATTACAACTTCCATGTTACACTGATAGAATTTTTGTTTGCTGTGTTAAACGGACTCCGCATTCGTTTTCACATGCTTTAACGATAGCATGATGGAAACTATTTAATCGGTAGATTAATTTAGCCTTTAGATCACAGTACATGACTTTTTATAAAAATCCTTTACTATCTAACATGCATAGCTAAACAAAACCAGAGAAAAAATCAAATAAGCTTATTCAAAATTTAATGTTGCGTTCTAAAATTATTTATCATTTATATTTTTGTAAATATATATATATTTATATATCAGAGTAATCAAAATACTACAAAGAATATAATCAACAAGTATGATTTGATTTCCTAGTCTTTATAACTACGAAAATATCTCTTGAAAGCAGACATTGCTGGGTGAGTTCAAAGTGGAACCTTCAAAGATAAACACTCATTAAATACAAATGTAATATTTTATCTTGTCAACCCAAATAAAGTGAGATAATTTAGTTTTAAGTTTTAAATGTTTTAATCAGGTGGTATTCTCAAAGATCGTTACCGAGGTTATATTTAATGTGTGTATATGTGTGTGTGTAAAAACACAAAAAAAAAAAATGTTTTGATTTGAACTCAGTGTAATGTAAACAAAAAAATTTATTAATCTGAAATGCGGATTTTCCCCACATTATATGTGCTTATAATTGTTGAAAGATGCTCTCCTTTACTTTTTCAGGTCTTTCTTTTATTTATTTATTATAACTTTTTCCCCCTACTCTAATATTTATTACATAAAATGAGTCTTAAAACTTTTACTCGTGAGGAAGTCAAGCGTCATGCTTCAGAAGAAGATTTGTGGATTATTATTGATTCAAGTGTCTATGATATGAGTCGCTTCATTGATTTGCATCCTGGTGGTGCTTTTCCTATTTTAGAGCTTGCTGGTAAAGACGCAACTGATGCTTTTTATGGTCTTCATCGTCAAGAAGTTCTCGTTAAATACAATCGTTACAAAATTGGTATAATCGCTGATGAAAAGCCTCAAGTTGACTTTTATGAACATGGCTCATTATCCAAAGTACCTTATGCTGAATCAAGTGCTTGGATGGGCTTCAAATCACCTTACTTTACGTATGTTACTAGATAGCACACTTTTTTGTTATGTAACAAAAATGTTAATTTTTTTTTTTAAAAAAAAAATAATAGTGAATCTCATTTCAAACTTCGTCTTGCTGTCCGTAAAATCTGTGATTCCTTGGCTATTGAAGCCCGTGAATTTGAAGATGCTGGTACCAAGCCCTCTGATGAATTCATGGCAAAGATGGGAGAAAACCATCTTTTAGCCATGAACATTGGTCCTGGTCCTCATTTGCATGGTATGATTCTTCCAGGTGGTATCAAGGGTGAAGATTTTGATTATTTCCATGAGGTAAGCATAATTACAATTTTTAATAGCCATTTTAAATGATTATTGACATTTTGTTGTATAAATAGATGATTGTACATGAAGAACTCGGTCGTTGGAAGGTTCGTGGTTTTGACGATGGTGTCATTGGTGGTATGGTCATCTCTGCTCCAACTGTACTCAACTTTGGTTCTCCTGCACTCAAGCAAAAGGTAAATAAATCTATATCAATTCATCTATTATACAAAACAATATACATATATATTGACATTTATTTATAATAGATTGTTCCTGAGGTTTTCAGTGGTAGAAAGCGTATCTGTCTTGCTATTAGTGAACCTTATGCTGGTTCTGATGTTGCTCGTATTAGAACAACTGCTACACGTACAGCCGATGGTAAACATTTTATTGTCAATGGTGTCAAAAAGTGGATTACTGGTGGTTGTTGGGCCGATTACTTTTCTGTAGCTGTTCAAACTGAAAAGGGTATTTCTATGCTTCTCATTGAACGCAGTGAAGGTGTTGAGACTAAACTCATCAAAACATCTTACTCAACTAGTGCTGGTACCGCTTACGTTACATTTGAAAACGTTTTAGTTCCTGTCGAAAACTTGTTGGGTAAAGAAAATAAGGGCTTCTTGGTCGTCCTTTCTAACTTCAACCATGAAAGGTAAATCAGATAAAAAATTAGATAAAAAAATCAGCCTCTAATGATTATTTTTATAGATGGGTCATGCTTACTGGTAGTTCCATTGCTTGTCGTCTTGTCATTGAAGAATGTTTCAAATGGGCAAATCAAAGACAAGTCTTTGGCAAACGTCTTATTGATCAACCTGTCATTCGCAACAAATTGGCCAAAATGATTTCTAGTCTTGAAAGTGTTCATGCTTGGATCGAAAACTTGACTTTCCAAATGAATAATATGAGCTACAACGAGCAATCTGACAAATTAGCAGGCCCTATTGCTTTATGCAAATACCATGTTACTCGTGTTATGCACGATGTTGCTGATGATGCCTGTCAAATCTTTGGTGGTCGTGCCATTACCAAGACTGGTATGGGTAGAACTGTCGAAACCTTGCAAAGAACATACAAATTCTCTGCCATTTTGGGAGGTTCTGAAGAAATTATGGCTGACCTTGGTGTTAGACAAGCTATGAAGAAGTTCCCTGATGGCGCTAGACTCTAATTTTAATTCAATCATCTCTTATTTATTTAATAAATTATATCATTATTTTGATACTTTTGTAACATTTCTATAAAAAAAAATAAAAAAAATTAGTGCATAATGTGTCCCGCAAATCACACTATCAAACTTCTAAGGCTTTTTTCGAATACACAAAGACATAATTTATTAAAATATATAATAGAACAAGATGATAACCGAATGCTACTTTATATTGACATATTTTTCATTTGTATTTCAATCAGTAAATTATTTAAAATCTTTGAAGAAGCTCTTATTTGTATTTTTGACAAACTGAGTACGACAAATAGATTCAGGAGTGGTCGACTCTACCTTCAAATAGTGATAGCATACTTTTATACACAAAGTTGCTCAGTTGCATTCAATCACGTTGTGACCCAGATGAAAGAAGGCCAAATTGTCACCTTACATAAAAGAATGTCTTAATCAAACTACCGTTGATTGGATAAAGGAATTTGCATAATTACATTTTTTCTCGAGAATTCTTTGCGTCCATTTGCTTTTTTATTCAAATAAATATCAAATAAGAAAATGTCTTACGGAAGTGCACCATACACAGCTCCTCCCCCACACTACGATGAAGAATCTGCTCAACCTTTGATGGGGAATAACGGGGATGATGATATGTTTAAAGAAATGATAGTAAACAGCTCAAAGGAAGTTCGACTTCGTAAGTTTTAAATTTGTCAACTTTTGTATTATTGTAGTCTCATTTTTCCTTCCTTTTATATAGAATTTGTTAGAAAAGTATACTCTATTTTAGCTGTTCAATTACTTGCTACCACTGTATTATCTGCTTTTTACCTTTTAAATGATTCTGCAAAAAGTTGGGTTCAGTCAAAGTAAGTATATTTTTTAAATAACAAAATAGCTGCGCAGTGAAGTATTTAATAATTTTTTTGCATAGTCAATGGATGCTTATCGTATCTATGATTGGTACACTTGGTGTATTATTTGCTTTGTTTTGGAAATCAAGATCTTATCCTTTGAATTATGGTTTGTTGGCCGTTTTTACATTACTTGAGGCACACGCAGTAGGAACAATAGGTAAATTACAACGTGTAACGAAAAATTCTTCATTCGACAAGGGTGCTAATAATTTTATATCTCTTATAGTCACCTTCTATAATCAGAAACTCGTCTTGCAAGCGTTGATTATCACACTTGGTGTATTTATCGCACTTACTGTATTTACTCTGCAATCGAAATGGGATTTCACAGGATTAGCACCTTTGTAAGTAAACGCATATTTTGAAGGAAGAACTACCTTTTAGTTTGTCTGGCTTACACTATGTTTTTATCTATAGCTTGTTTGCAGGTATTTGGATTTTAGTAATTGCTGGCTTTGTTCAAATGTTTTTCCCCTTTTCAAAGGGAATCCAAATGGCATTTGCTGTGGGAGGTGTAATAATATTTAGTGGGTACATCTTATTCGATACATACCTTATATTCAACAGATACTCGGCCGAAGACTACATTATTGCATCTGTCAGCCTTTATCTGGATATTATCAACCTTTTCCTCCGTATCTTGGAGATCTTGCAACTATCAAGCAGCGACAATTAGTCTGAAAAAGGTCATTATACTCATTCGCAATAAAGAAACACAGATAAAATAATTTTGAAAATAAAGCTGCGGCTACATATTTAATAGATTTAGTAGCCTTTTCATATGATAGCTTTCAAAATATATGATATTTGATGCTTTAAATTAGAAAACAGAATTAAAATTAATATTTTCGAGGTGGAAGATTAGGACAATCTGTGTCTTCACAGTCAATTATCGTGCTCTCCAAATCATTGAGTTCAGTAACATAAGTCAAACTAGTATTTTCTCTAATCTCGAGCAAGGCTCTGGGATACTAGTTCCTTCAGAAATTACTAGCCATTTCAGCATTTGTAGGGTTTATAGTTAACATCATCATTGTTTCTTTTAGCTACAATCATATTTAGCTACTATAGATTACGTTTTTCTCTCCTTTAATATACTATTGCTGTTCTTGGACGATGATTTCAAAAATGAAGCAATACTCATTCCTTAAATGCTTGCTGTGATTTTGAAGATTTACAGTTGGGCCTACAGCTGTTGACTAAGTTTGAATTATTATTTGAAAAAATGATCGAAAAATGATCTAAAAAATGAGTTTGTTAAGTAACTCATGATTTGCAAATTAAGTTGAACCAGAGTACTAAATTTTTTGTATAGTTTTGGATTTTACATCCAAATGTACAAAATTTTGAACAAATGTTCCACATTGAACGCTTCGTAAAATGTGACCAAATTTTTGGTGATTTTCTAAAATATTGCGCCATTTTTCTTAAATATGTTTTAAATGCGAGTATTTGAGATAACGAGGGACAGAATTATCTATTGATCTAACTATTACTAAACCCTCCAGTTACATTTTTCGTAAGGAAAACAAGATTTCTATCAAATTCAGAAGTTGGGATGAGTGAATACAGTCAGGGCTCGTTATTACGGACTACGGACTGGTAGGGGCAGAAAAATATGTCCAGTATAACGAATATTCCGTAATAACGAATTAGACGCTCTATATAGTACAGTGCTTGGAATATATATACCAAACGCAGTGAGATACTACTAGTCTTTCACCACATCAAGTTTCACTATGGGAAAAAACGCGAAATTGGCAATTTTAAAATTTGCAGTTATTTGTTTTTTATGTAAGATTATTATAAAGTTATTTCTTTCCAGTGAAATCTTCATATAAAACAGTTTTTGCAACGAATATCATAGTAGTTTTTTCAGAAAAGTTATAGTTTATACCTCATTTTACACCTTTTTTCCCGTAGTGTTTATTAATAAGTGAATGAGAATCTAAGATTGAATCATGTCAAATTATACAATTAATATTATACAAAACATCCAAGAGTCATCAATCTATCCCACATGTTTAAAGTATTAAGTGTGGATAATTACTCCATTAGTAATGCTACCTATTCCTAACGTTATTTTATTTCTCACGAAAAGTTCAAAAGCAGGTAAAATCTACTGCTCTTTTTTGAAAACTATGCCTCGCTTTTCATCCCTAATCTACTTTTTTTCTCACTAAATAATCCCAAGAAAAAATTATATGCCGACGTACCTGAGATGTTCAAATTTAATCCAAAAATAAGTATCCGGAAATATCCCATTTTTTGTAGTTGGTATAACTTTTTCAGTGGTGGTGCTAATGTTTCAGACTTTTCACGTATTTTATTGTTAAAAACTAAAAACTGCCCTTGCTGGTTGGGCTGAATGGTTAACGCGTGTGCTTCCGAGGCGCAAGGTCCCGTGTTCAAATCCTGGTGTGGACAAGTTTATTTGATAATGTTATGTAGTACTGTATATCCTGTTTAGTTTCATCGTCGCCAACCCACAACTTTTAGTATGGCGTTTCTCCGCATGCCTGTTTGGCTCTGGACGCAGCACTTTATTTAGTACAGTATATCAAGGAACAACTTGATCTATCAGAATTAGGAATTACCGAATTACCAATTAAGAGCATTTGTCAAACCATGATGCTTGACATGCAAATCATACAATGCTACATTCCATGCGGTTATCATCATGCTACTATGGGACTATAGAAGCATGATTCTATTATATTCACACAATATCCACATGTTTATTCTAATTATACTATTATTCACATTTAATTCACTTATCCAATTAGTATATATACCCTCTAGAATATCTCTATAAGCTCATAATAAAACGATACTTTTTACGTTGAATTTATTTTAAACAAGTCTCGATAAACCACAACTTACTGTGTGTTAAAATACTTTTTACAATGTTTCTCTACAAATTCTGTTAAAAATTCTATTTTAAGAGTAGATTTACTACAAAGCAGTCTTGTTTTACGGGACCTGAACTATTAAACTCCGTTATATGCGGACTGTATCTTAAAATACCGAGAAAATCACCACAAAATCTACTTTTTAGTCGATAACTCTTGCAATTTTAAAGCAAACTCAAAGAGTAATATTTTAAAACAGATATATAAGAAAGAAAAATAATTCTAGCAAAAATCCCAATCTAGCCCATAGACTAGTTATAAAGCTATTTCCATTAAAAGCATACAAAAACGCAGCTTTGATGGACTATAACTCGAGATAGCAACCGTTTAAACATATACTTTATTAGCCAAAAATGGTTCTATTATTTAGTTTTATCATATTTTATCATAAAATTAATTTTGAAAAATCATGAATTTTCCCCTTGTATACCCTCGTCCAAAATTTGACTTTTTCGAAGAAAGCTAATAACTCTATGAAAAATAGAGCTAGAGTGACTAATAATACCTTAAATAATAGGTATTTGTTTGCTTTACTTGTTTGTAATGTTAATGTTATAGTTTTACTCTAAAGATATTTTTAAAATCCCAAAAAACGGGGTTTCATGTTTTTGCGTTTTTCGCAATATTTTTGGTGACAAAAGTTTTTAATAAATATAGCATTAAATACAAAATTAAATTTCATTTTGATGTTGTTTGATACAGCTAACCAGGTTACTATACACTTTCGATATCAATTTTGTATTTTAAAAATTTAGGATTGTTTTTATCTTTTTTTTCATCATCAGAAAGTTTTTATTTTAAATAACCGCCACACCCGAGGTTTATGAAAATTTAGAGAAAATTTAGAGAAATTTTAGAGAAATTTTTGTTTTTTGTAATGCAATGATATGTGGGGGATGTTTAAATCAGAAAATATAGTAGTTACTGTCGGTTTTTTGTCTATTATTTATTATGTTAAATATCAACTCAACCCCATATTGAATCTGACATCTAAATGGAATTGAAATAGAATAAATACTTTTAGAAACCAGGACCTGATGGCTTCTGGCTTCCTTTTTAACTTAATAATAAAGACCCTACGTTCTCCGTGATATAATCACTTGTAGTCTTCTTTGTTTTATTGTACTGGAAATAGTCATTATTTACTTATAACTCTCAGTTACAAATAGAACAACAACTCGTTATAAATTGAAACAAGGTAGTGAAATAATAGTTTTTCAATTCAAATACTTTAACTGGATTAACAAAGGTTTTTTGTACTTTTACCACTAGGTAGAAAATCATAATTCACATACAATTCACCTAGGTGAATTGTATGTGAATTATTTTGAAGTTTTTATTTCGGGGTTACATTCAAGAAGATATCGCATTCAATATCAGTACCCAGTTAAAATATGGAATGGCCTATTTCCGAAGGCGAACGAATTAATAAATATCAGTATCAGTGAATTATTTGTGAATTATTTGTGAATTATTGCTGACTTATATGTAAACTAAACTCTACGCTATTATGCACACTTTACATTATAAATGCTTTTCAATAATTTGAATAGCACTAGGCAGAAAATCGTAATTCACATATAATATATAATTCACCCAGGTGATTTGTTAGTGAATTATTTTGAAGTGTTTATTTCGGGATTACATTCAAGCGCGCTTTCATCCCATAAATATTCATATTTTGTGTTTTTATTATTCCGTTTTTGATTTTACAATAATGCTACTAATGTAATATAAACCTCAGCTATCTATTTTTATTAATAAACCCTCCTTTTTTGCCGTTTTTACCCATAATATGTGATATCTGATTGATCCTGAATCTGATTTTAAGTATAAAAATGATACGATTTATTGACTGAAACAAAGAAATATCTACTACCAATGTCTCATTTGTTTTGGATTTTGTCCCAACATCTGATTTTTAAAAGGCAATTACTAAATAAAGCAAAAGTGATCACTGAATTTCAAGCTTACTTCAAATAAGATGAGTTTAATTCACTTAATAATTCACATATAATTCACGTACGTTAATGGAATCATTCCTTATAATTCCAAAATAATTTACCGGGTGAATTATGAATTTTTGCCTAGTGTACAAGGAATAAGGAAATACATTTATTAAATCCAAGGAGAAAAAATTCTTTAAACATAATATCTTTTTGTATCTTTTATCATTTTAATAGTGCAATATATTGCATGACAGTGGTGAATTTTATTAAATTCATATAATAACTTTTTTTTTTGCCATGGTAGTGTGATATAATTACAAATCTCCTATGCATTATTTTTTCAAATAAAATTTTCTTATAATAGATAGAAACAGCTAATTACAATTACAATACTGGTGATGTCGTAACGTATACTATGTTGACTTTTTCTGTCTACTGAATTCTCACACATTGTAAATTTCAGCTGTATTTAATGTTAAAATTTATCCTACTAGTTTATATAAATTTACCAAACTTAATCAAATTTTTGAATACTTTTTTTACATATTTTTTTTTCGTTTACTCATATTTTAAATCGTTAAATATAATATATTTTTTGCATTACTTGTGGAATATACTATGGATGATAGGATATTCACGGAAAAAAATATAAAACAATAGAAAGTCAACTAGATAATTGTAGGTTTTTATTATCAAGTTAACCGAAATATATTAAACTGAGGAACTCTCCTTTGATAGGCAAATATTCCTCTTTATATAGTTTTCTATGGATAAATGTTCTAATACTAGTGTCGCTTGGCATCTCTATAGATTATTAATGATACACCAGATCAAGTCAGTTAGCATCTTCTTTATTGTGCTAAAAGCTATCTCAGATAGCTAGTCGTATACTAAAATATGATCTTAGTCTAATATAGAGTAATCATTTACTTTATCCGAATATTAATTGGTCTTTTACTATAAACTGTCAAGATCTTATATTTCGGTGAAATAGTTTATTTTAGCTTTGAATTAGCATATCCTATTTATGGTATAAGTCTATTCAAATCTGCGGTGCTATAACTTTAACATCAGATGAAATGGAGATCAAAAGTGGATATATTCCACATTACTTTTAAAATTTTAATAAAAAATATGGCCAGTTTGCGAAACATTTAACCATATATATTCCCTGAAGAGGAATTTAGACTGACAATATAAGCATTAATCATACATGTGCTATTTATTCTTCCAATAAGCAGCAATATTTGGCCGTCGTAGTAATGTATAATCTACATTCTAAAATGAACAACTTGTCTGTATTCAATTTTTGGTTCAATTTGCAAGTACGGTATATTCACCGAGAAATTACAATAGTGTATAGCAGAACATTTGAATATCAAATTTAAGTAAAGTGCAAATTAAATGCTCTTTTTAAAAAAAGCCATTGTGCTTGTGACCACACCAAGTTCAAAGCTTTAAAATTTGAAAACTTTGAATACGCATATATTTCCAAATATTTGATGTGATAATGGTGCTTCACGCTAACAAAGCTTGTAGTTAATTAAGCAGAAGGTGAGATTTATTTGTAAATAAATCTTATTTCCAAAAAAAAATAATAATAAAGACTACTAATAACATTTATCATAGAGAACGTAGGCTTTATTACTAGATTCACTAGTGGTTAAAGAGAAGAGAACCCAGAGCTTCAAGGTCTTGGCTTAAAAGACTATTTATAACAATTACATTTCAATATGAGTTAGAAATAGGATTGACTCTAAAATGACCGTTTAATATCCTCGAAACCCGACGGAAGGGTTTTATAATTAAAAATACTATATTCTAATTTTTATTAATTAATTTTCTATTCAATATCTGAGATGCTCTCATAAACCTACCAGCATTTTTATTTGAGATCATCCATGTAATAAATTATAAAAATTAAGGGGTTGTCAATTGGGATATATAATACTATGTGAATTATAAAATTGACTTTGATTCTATGATTTGGGGAAAAGAGGTTGGTGTTACTAATTGTAATTGCTATTACTACTATACGATTAATACCTATGATTGGATTATATTGGATTATATAACGATTGATTATAAGTATCAATGGTGATTGAGTAATAAAATATATTTATTTGGAATGGGATTATAAATATATAAAGAGAAGGAAGAAACAGATAAATTCACTAATTTTCATTTAGTCTGCATATATTATTGGTACTTATATGACTTGGGAGTTGATTATATAATAATTGGGTTTCAGTAAGAATGTAATGGATCAAATCATTACAATCCATATGCTCTGGGAGCATACAGAAGGCTATTGTGATCCCATTGAAAGCTACTCTAAGTTTTTTGTTTCAACCAAAAATACTGTTTTTTTGTCAGGATAATCGAAATAATATACGTTACAGCTTGGAATTTATCACATATGAGCCCCAAAATCCATTTGGCAAATCGATCAAAAAATCATCCAAAAAATAAAAATGTCTATTGGCTCATGATGAACTGCAAAGCAGGTTGAACTAACATATCAAATAGCTTTTGTGCGATTATAAAGTTTGAATTCGTTTAAATAAAATGTGGACGAATATTTCACGTCAAATTTTGAGCAAAATACAATTGAAATTTTTAAGAATTTTTGAAGATGCACACCATTTTTTATAAACATGTTTCAAACTTAAATAATTGGTTTAATACGCAGCAACATCATCTATCGAACTAGCCATTGATAAACTTTATAGCTACATGTTTTTTCGAATCCAAAATTTTGAATGAGTATAATACAGGGCATTTTTTTGGGCCCAAACCTAGGATATCCTTTTTTACGCTTTTTTGAGAATATCTTGTCAAAAAATCAATATGTTTAAAAAAAACTGAATCGAGCTCTACAGAGTTTAACAAGGCTAATTACATAAATGTAAAAAAAAAAGTTTGCTCAATTTAACAAATTTTTTGAAACCTATTACAAAAATATCAAAACTCAATGTTTTTGACTTTTAGCAGTGAATTAATGGTGAGAACCTGAGACATTAGCACTAAAAAAGTTATACCAAATGCTAAAGATAAGATATTCTCGAGAACGCGTTTTCTGATGAAACTTGAACATCTCAAGTACGTCGGTGTATAATTTTATTTTATTATCATTTAGTGGAATAAAAAGACAATAATAATGGATGAAAAGTTGGGACCAGGTTTTAAGAAAAAAGCGGTAAACTCTCATATTTATATTACTATATTTCAATTTTCATACATAACACCATATAGTGCAATGCATAAAAGTTTTACAATTTGTAATTTTAATTACGCAAGCCGTTTTGTACATTATATCTAAGGTTTTCAACAAGTATAAGGCAAAATTACTATATACATATATAGCTTGTGTTTTTATTTTGTCACACTTCATTTTTGTCACCACTTTACGTACTTGAATGATATTAGAGTTATAATTTTGTCCAATTAAATTAGTAAACAAGTAACTTCCTCTGCTCATCTTTTTACATATTCCTTCTTAAAATAAGGATATTGAGTATTGGACAATAGTATTTATCCTAATCGGAGCGATAAACAGAAAAAAAATATGCTGATATCTGATGCTTGTTTATTTTTGTTAGTATTATAAACCAGTTTTGATAAGCAGCTTGCAGTGCGTACACAAGAATAGTAGTTGATTTAAGGTTCAAGGGGGAGGGAAGGAGGAGATACAAAAAAAGGAGAGGAAAGAAACATTACCATTTGATACCGTTTGCCATTATAATAAATTGACACAATCTTGAATAATTAGTTGTTCACCTTCTTCTTTTTCTTTTTCTTACAATATGCTTCTTGAAGTTTTGATTGCTGAAGCTAGCCATCTACAATTACTTGGCGCAGCAAGTATATGTTTTGGTATTTCTTACTTGATATATGTACGTTATTATCGTTATCAATTTGTTAAAAGCATTATCAAAAAATACCCCGACCCAAATATTGTATTGGAAAATCATGATATTGCAATGGAGATTTATAGCAATATTTTTCGCAAAGAATTCCCTTGTAAGTATAAGGTTACATACTGTTTCCAAAATATAAATGTATTAATACATGAAATGTCAAGTGTTTGCACGTTCTTCCCTTGAATTTGCTTTATTCAAGCCATTCGCTACACCTTCAGTTAGTAAATTACTTGTTTCTACTCGAGAATTTCTAGATCGCTGTCCTCGTCGTGCTGAAGATACTGAGCTTATTCTATCAGAAATTATTGATGCATATCCCCGTATTCAAAACGAGATGCGCCAAAACCCTCACATTTCACAAAAAGATATTTGTAAACAATACGAAAGACGAGAAGCATCCATCAATAGGCTAAACGAACTTCATGGAAAATACAATATCTCTAATGATGACTATCTTTATACATTGGTATTGTTTGTAGCAGAACCTATTCGATGGATCAATAGTTGGGAATGGAGACAACTGGATATTCGAGAAGTGAATGTAAGCTTTTGTTTCATATATATATATACATATATATTTGCATTAATTTTGATGTTAAAATTTTATATACAAAAAGGCTATCTTTAAAGTCTGGCACGAAATTGGTACCAAAATGAACATTAAAGATATTCCGGATACTTTAGATGAATGGTATAAAATACAAAAGGATTATGAGTTTGCTTCTGTCACTTATCATCCTGCAAATTGGAGATGTGCTGATCCAACGATAAAGCATTTAGGAAGAAGATTACCCGGATTTATGCTTCCATTGTTGTATAAAATAATTCCATGTCTGTTGGAAGAAGGAGAATGCAGAGCATTTGGTATCAAGACAGCTTCTAGTCTAATGCAATTATTTTTCAAAAGCATTATATTCGCACGAGCCATGTTTATTAAATATTTTTGCTTTCCACGAGATGTATTTGATCTACGAACACCCTTTTATCCAAATGAAAAGGGAAAATATATGCCACACTATACTGTATATCATCCAGCTATTTATACAGAAGGTTATCGTATTGAAGAGCTTGGTCCTGAAAAGTTTATGCCCAAATGCCCAGTTTTTCATGGCGCACCATCATCATAACTTAATTGCATGAATAAAATCTATTTATTTATTTTTTACAGATTATTGTTTCATTTTAGAGAGAGTGACCCAGACGACACTAAAAAGATTGGGGTATATGTCTTATAATCATGTACTAATTTCACAAATAAACACACACACACCGTCTTTTGTCATGTGTACCTACTATAGATGAGATTGTGCATGAGAATGTACTGGTAGGTTGCACATTAAAAAGAAAGAAAGAGTCTAACCGTAAAAACCTGCTTTTTAAAGGATTTTTGTATACGTTATGCGAAAGGCTAATGGGCATCCTCAAGTTGGTTAGGTTTTCCAGCATGTTAAATTTGTGCTTGTGTTTTTTATTCATGAAAAAGCTCAAATAAATGGGCCTAATCCTGACAAAAAGCACTATAACAATTATAAAATGTGTATACTAAATACGGTAATTGTTTTTATTAAATATTATTAGGATTATAATTTTTTTTGTTTTTTTTATAAAACTGTGTAAATGAATAGTAGTAATAGTAGTAGTAGTATTAGTAGCAGTAGTAGTAGTATTAGTAATATTAGTAGTAAGGGTGGGTGTTAATTCAATTATTAACAACAATAACAACAAGAGCAAGGGGGAAAAGAGGAAAAGGTATATGTATAAATATTATATAAAAATAAAATCGAGGACAGTTATTTTACTTTGCACGACCAAGTCTTTCTGAAGCTCTTGAATGTAACTGTACCAACGTGGCTGATGTTGGAGCACCACCTAAAGCACCACCAGCACCGCCAACACCACCAGCACCACTTACACCAGATATATGGCTTATATTTTCAAAAGAATCAGCAGAAGATGTTGTCGAATGTACTTTTTTGATACCATATGTTCTATTTTCTGGAATTAGAGATAATTGGCGAGGTTGAAATTGCTGATGTTGTTGAGGCTGAGGCGTAGAAGGAGTAGTAGAAGAAGGAGATTTTGCTAAATCATCTGCGTCTTTTTTGGCTCTTCTAATTGCAACAACAAGTGCATTCAGCCATGAATCCATATCATTCTCAGTAGACGCACAAAGAACATAACTTCTTTTTGGAATGATAATTTTGAAACAATATTGTTTACTTTTACTAATAGGATCGATTTCCAATGAATCGATGATGTGATGTAGAGGAATAATTCGATGAGGCGAATACTCTTTATCATCTTCATAATATGCCAAAGTATCAGTTCGTAATACAAACCATCGTTTTCTCCAGCCCTGTTCAAATGCTTAATATAATGAACTGGGATTTTTTCTTGGTATACAAACCTTATTACGACCCAATTTCAAAAGATAACCTTCAATAAGTACTCTATTTCTACTTTCTTCAGATTGAATATTTGCTTTATCCACACTATATTCTTCATCATCTTCAGAACTTGCAATTCCTTCAATTACACTCATTTGATTTGTATGATCAGATGAAGGTGATAATGGATAAGTATGACCTAGAGCATATTCACTTAATGGAGTAGAATGCGAATTATTTGGTGAAATAGTCTGCTTTTTCTTTGGAATATCAACAGGCTTAATTTTAGAAATAATTTCATTGTTTGATGAAGAGGGAGGTGATGTTCCCCCTATGGATTTGGTTGAATTATCATATGTTCCGCTAGACTGACGTCGCTGATTTTGCATGACATTGGCAGCATGGTTTGATTTGTACGATGTAATGACATCTTTAGCAAATTCTTGGTCACGATCAATAGAACTAGTATCATCATCTGCGTCGTATAAACGTTGATCTTCCTTTGCTTGGTTTACTAATTTGAACCAGTCATCCATGTCTTTTTGATCATTTGCTTGAACATAATACATTCTTTTGGCTGTAACAAATGCAAATACAAATTTGTACTTGTGCTTTGAAGTTACTTGAACTATTTTATGAATTTCATGTAAATCAATAATTCTCAGCAATTTGTATTCCTTGTATTGTAAATTAGTATTCAACTACAAAAGCAAATTATTTTTTCTTACTTTTTTGTCTTTATACATGGCTAATTTTGTTGTTCTCAAAACGAACCAACGTTTCTTCCAAGTCTATTCAAAATAATATATAAATATTTCATGTATAAAAACTTGTTTTTTTTTTTATAATATTGCACACATACTCTTCGTTTTTCACCTTTTTTTAACAAATAACCTGCTTTGAGTACTTTTTCAGTTTCAAGTAATTCTAAAGCTTCTGCTGACACTGGCTCAATATTTTGTTCGTCATCGTCATTATCGCCATCAGATAAACGATTGTCATCTTCGTCTTCACTCATTACAATACGAGCATTTTTTGTATTTGATGTTGACATGGAGCTGTTCTATTGAAATTCATTAGTTTTTTTTTTTTTTTTTTTTTTAATCTTTAAAGAATTTATACGAAATGTTTTTATTTTACATTTGTATGTTTTAATATTGATATTGGTTCAGATTTTTGTTGGATTAAATTAGACATTTTATATATATATATATATATATATTTTTTTTTAAAAAAAAAAGCAAAAAAGAAAAAAGAAAAACAAAAAGAAAAAAAAAAAAAGTGCACATTTTTATTGCTAGAAAACTCCTTTTAAATGTGACACAGATTTACATGTATCCAAATGGTTTCCATTCATTATCAAAATAACTAATAATACATATTAATATATCTCATTTGTATGTAATATCCGTATGTATACAAAATTTACCCTGCACCAAGAATTCCTCCTACTCCAATTGATTTCATTTCATTGCTTGTAACAATCCATTCTGGTATCATCATTCCAGTCCTTCTTGGTAATAAATGCCATGCTGATTCAAATCCATCTCGATCAATACCAGATATTATAACAGTTATAGTGGTTTTACTTATTGGATGAATAAATATGATACCTATATTTAGTATATTTAGTATATATTTACTAAATGGCCATTTAACAATGTACAAACCGGTTCCAGGGTCTTTGTAAAGTTTATCTCCTACTTTGATACCAGTTATAGCAGAAGCACTTTTCTCAAAATCAATACTACTACAGGGTTTTTCTGATAATATAGATTCCATATGCTTGTTTTCATCAATTAGACCTAAATAAATTTGATATGGGTAATCAACTATATTCGATGATACTTGATTGTTGTACAAAATCATAGAATCACCTCGACCATATAAATACCAATCATGAGCAATTTGTAATGCTACATGTTTATAATAATGATCTATCGAAGATGGTATAATAATGACTAAAGGTTTTGTTGATTCGTAAATTCTATGGATTGGACCATAATTGGATGCATTACGTTCATTTGGTTTTATAGTTTCCAGCTTAAAAAGTTCTTTTTTCTTTAATCCTATGTTTCCAAATATATACATAAAAACTATGTTCACTTACCTTCCATCGCTTGCTCTTTTTGTCAAAGGTTAATGTTACACCACCTTTTGATGTATGATATTTCTCAAGATGGGAAAACTTATCTCCATCAATAATCAATTTGTTACAACCTCTAAAATATTTTGTAAACCGAAATGATGAAATATTGACAGTTTTTAATGTCAAAAGTGTCTTCAAATTGTTGTCAATTGTTGTAAAAACACCTTTAATTTTTCCTAATCTGTAAGGGATCATCATTTGTTCAACGTGTATTCCATGAACACTTCCATTTCCAGCTGGATTTATCAATGTAATACAAAATTCATTTAGTTCCTTTTTCTCTACTAAAGGCGATGATTGCTGATCCAGAAATTGTTGAACAATTTTATCATTAAATACTGTATCCCACCAATGTCCTTGACCAATTACTTCTGATGTTCTATATTCAGTAAATATTTATATAAATATATATATATAAATATGTTGTCAAAGTTCCATGATTTTTTTTAATTAAAAATAAAAATAGACAACATTACTTTATGGCATTTGGTTGTTTTGTGTGTCCATTTAAAATTCTAACGTATTTTCTTGTGTGTAACGGAGGTACATTATCATCTTCAGTACCTACTCGTGGTAAAACTGCAATATTTACCTTTAAATTAAATAATAATAGTAATAATAATAGTAATAATAATTAAATATGATGGTTGATCTTTTATCAAATATAAAATCGTACATACCATATTTGATAAATGCAGATCATTGTTGTATTCTGCAATGGACGATTCCAAAACCTATCAACAGTCAGTTAGTCTAGGCTCAATGCATGTAGATAAATTTAAATACAAATATACCCCTCTTAACCATGGATCACAATATGAATTTCCAACCCAATTGGCGTATGATACATAATCCTGAATCTTGGTGTATCCAGCAGCCGGAATAACTAAGTACTAACAATCAGTATATCGTCGCATAATTCTCCTTTTTTTTTTTCTACAAACCTGCAATGATCTTATCTGGAAAATGCACAGCTAAATGCCAAACGCCTTGACCTCCATTACTGTGACCTATTTCACATTGTTACATATTAATTACAGCATTTCTCATTTTAGAATGATAAAAGATACCCATAACAATTAATTTATCTAAACTTCCAATGTTCCATTCTCGAAAATCTTGAGCTTTTAAGGTTTTTGTAGTTTCATGTGGTGCAGATACTACAGTTTGATATCAACATTCTATATATAATTTTCCATGAATATCATCATATACCTGTAACCCAATCTCCACTTGTTGCAAAATCCATGCATTCAAAATGAGGTGGGAGTAATTCCTGAATTTCAGCAAGACCCTCCAGGGATTTGAATACATTCCGTGTACTTGCTCCATGCCAGTCGAAACCCCTTTTTTAAGAAACAATTAAAAAGAAAATACAAGTTTTTCAAGGAGAAATATACTTTACCATGGCGTTCTTCCAGTTGGAAATATGATCCAACAATATTTTTGTCTTGGTATAGAATCTATCCAAAATGAAGAATCGGTCTCAACACCCGCTCCATGAAGTGCAACAATAATAGGCTTATTAGCATCGGAATTCAATACATCGGGTCGTTTTGCCATTGCTATTGTAAATAAATAAATATATACATGATTTGTATCAATTTATACCAAATTTAGTTAAAATTTACCATATTGAACAGTGTTGTCATAATCCAGGAATGTATATTTAAAAGCTGAATTTAACCAATCAATACATCGAACGCTACATGTAGCCCTAACTGCAAATTCATCTCCTTCTTCTCCGTTATCATTAATTGCTACAATGACATTACTGTCTTTAATTATAAGACCAATACGAACCCAAAATCGTAATATTGTGGTAGCTGGTAATGATCCCCATTCTTTTTGAAAACTAAATGCAACAGGACGAATCTGTCCTGGCGAAATATATAACGACATATTATCAATTATCAATTCTGTCTTGTATTCCATGAATAAACTATTTTGATTTCTAGATTCTAACGAATGATCATCCACAATACACAATGTAACTGATTTAACAATCATGAAATCATCTCCAGTATTTTGAATTGATACACTTCCATATGAACTAGCAAATCCAATATCGTTTAAATAATCTGGCATCAGTAATTCACAAAATGAGCTGTTGTCTGGATTTAATAATCTAGAATTGGAAGGTGTAATGACAGCACAATCTTCTGGATATAGTAGTGCTTCATCTTTGGTTTCTAAACGAACATGGAATTGACATTGAGGAGGAGTCTGGCCTCCACCAAACATGCGAACGTCATGTACCATACGAACGTCAATTGTGTGCTTTCCTTTTTCAAATTGAATTAAATGTGTAGTGGTATTGTAACTGTAGCAATCACCATGGTAACGGTTGCCATGGACATAAAATTCAGAAACCCCACTGATCTGAACGAAAAGTTGTATAGGTTCGTGTATAATTAATATACCTCTTGCCCATGCCTGATACTGCTCCATTGACCATCCAAATGGTACTCCATTTTCCTTCCATCTATAAACCAATATTGCGTTAATTCATCATCCCTATACACTAAAAAAATCGAACCTTGATTTTCGAAAATCAATTGGGCCTACTGTATGATCAGTTGAACTAATCATAGTCCAGCCAACAAAACCACCTTCCACCAACTCTGAAGGATATTTCGCACCAGAAGAATATCTTAGCTTTTGAAAACCACCTACTCAAAAATAAAATAAAGTTTAGTAATGCATTATTTATTGAAAATATAATATTTTGGGCCCCGCATTTGACAATCCATTTTCTTTAACGTATTGTTTCAAAGTTTTGAAAGTATGTAAACTGATATAAATTATATCATAGTAAACTAAAACATCTGAATTACATTAATTTATTTTTTTCTAATAAAAAATATTTTTAGGGATCATACGGTATATCCATTTCGAACGGTAGGTGATTTTAATCGTTGGTTTCAGCTGCGTTGGCTAGAAAAAAATGTTGAAAATTCCTTTGAATTTTACAATTTGTTGCAATAACATGAAATAATTGATATTAATTTTAGAATTCGTTAAAAAAAACTCTTTGAAAGCAAAGGATTTTCGGTTATAGCGATAAAACATATATATATATATATATATATATATATATAAGGGGGCCCATTATAATAACAATGTTTGGTTTTAAAATATTACCATAGTTTTCTAAAGGATCTGCGCCAAAGTCTTCTTCTCGAGTACCAATAGGAAATGGTCCAAGTACTTGCCATGTCTTACTTAACGTAAAAACACTCATTTGAAATAGTCAAAAAAATAATAATAATAACAATAGAAAAACCTAAAAAAAAAAAAAAAAGGAAAAAAGTACAGGCTTTTTTGGCTTGTTTGGTTACAAATTGCTGGCGATGAAGCAACCAGAAGCCCAGTAAGCAGAAGGTCACATTGATCGTGTGAGATTTGTACCTACATGGTGTAAAGTGTACCCGGCCAACATGTGATGTTTGTGTACTTCTGCTTAAATGCATACTAAATTAAATCGCGTTGAAATAACACTTTTTTCGTCTTCTTTTTTTTTTTTTTATACAAAAAAATGACAATTTACGGGCATCATCATAGTAGCCATGCTACTACTACAGATAACCCGCCTTTAGATAATGCACCTCGTGTGCCAAGAAACATTACTCATTCTCGCATTAACAATTTCTTATCGGACGGAGGTCAATTCCATGGAATGGGGATTCATCGTGGACTTTGGAAACTGAGAAAAGGAGGCTCTCCATATGTAGATTTAAAAGTCTATAGTGTACCTGACTTAAAAGTAAATTTGTATATACATTTTTAGTCTTTTTACTCATTTTTTTTTTCGTTTATTATAGCGCATTACATTCAAAGTATGATTATTTGTACAAACATTTTAGGAAAAATCACTAAAATAAGTTAAATTGCATAAATTTCTATTTAGGATGCTGTTTCACAAGAATTCAAAGATTTCAAGCTTGGTGAACACAATTTTGGTCCCAGCTGGTCTACACATTGGTTTCATCTTTCAATTGTTATTCCTAAAGAAATGGATGGACATCAAGTTATACTTCAATGGGATATGGGATGTGAGGGTATGGTATGGAGTACTGATGGTATTCCACTTCAAGGCCTCACTGGTGGTTGTATGTATTAACAAATCATATTTTCTTGAGTATAAACATCTAATTTGCATAAAACAAATAGCGGATCAAGCTCGCCATGATTATATAATTACAAAAAAGGCAAAATCAGGAGAAAGGTTTAAATTTTATATCGAAGCTGCTTGCAATGGTATGTTTGGTGTTGGTGCCAATGATGCCATGGTAGCAGACCCAAATCGTTATTTCAGTCTTGATAAAGCTGATTTGGTAGTAGCAAATAAACCTATTCAAAAACTATACCATGATCTCTCGTAAGCTATTTTGTAATTTTATAAATATGTCTTTCGTACTTATCAAATTTTGCAATAATATAGAATTGTTCGTGGTATTGCTTACGATACAGATCAAGATTCTTCTCGTGCTAGAAGGGCTTTATGGGTAGCAAATGAAGTTATTAATAACTTTATCGGTGATGATGAGGATGCCATTCAAAAATGTCTAAACTTGACCCATGAATTCTTGAGTGCTAAAAACGGAACTGGTCAACATCAAATAACAGCTGTTGGTAATTGTCATATTGATACTGCATGGCTTTGGCCTTATGATGAAACAAAGCGTAAAATTGCTAGATCTTGGTCAAGTCAATTAGATTTGATTGATAGATATCCAGAATATGTATTTACAGGCTCCCAGGTACAGCAATATGAATGGTTAAAGGAGCTTTATCCTACTGTTTTTGAAAAGATTCAAAAGATTGAAAAAGGTGGTCAATGGGAGATCATTGGAGGAGTAAGTTGTTTAAGCATTTTGAACATGTATTGAGTATCTAATGTCTAATCGTTCACTTTTAGAGTTGGGTTGAGCATGGTATATAATGATATTAATAATATTTGCTTTGCTTTTGACAGTTTCTGTTTACTAAAATTATCTACTAAATTTAGATACTAATATGCCAGTAAGCAATAAGCAATATTAATGCATATTGATATAGTATAACTGATTTATTTTATAGTCTGGAGAATCTCTTTGTAGACAAATGTTATTAGGGTATATGATTAATGTGAGAACTACTACACATATTTTTAAACATCTAATTATTGCATAACTATACTAGCCAACGATTCTTTGAAGAACATTTTGGAAAAAGAACTCGAGTATTTTGGCTTCCTGATTCTTTTGGATATTCTGCTCAATTGCCTCAAGTACTTCGTGAATCAGGGTGTGATTTTTTCTTTACTCAAAAGCTTTCTTGGAATAACATCAATAAATTTCCTCTATCAACCTTCTGGTGGACGGGTATTGACGATACCAAGATTTTAGCACATTTAACACCTGCAGAAACGTATACAGCATCTGTAACTGCTAGTGAAGTATACAAGTGGTACAAATTAATATTAAATTTTCTTATATGTATATGTAAATTAACAATATTTGAGATATTAGTGCTAAAAACCATCATGATATTGAGAGTTCGAATGAAAGTTTGTTGGTTTACGGGTAAATGCAAACATACAATCATTTAATTTCTTTGCTCAAATAAATGAATAAATAGACATGGTGATGGTGGAGGTGGACCAACACCTGAAATGCTGGAAAGACTTCAAAGAATGCGAAATGTCGATGGTTTACCTACTGTAAAACCTGGAAGTGCAACTAATTTTTTTGAAGGCCTAGAAAAGAATTCTGATAGATTACAATCTTACAAAGGAGAATTGGTAAATTCAAAACCAAAATTATAAATGATAATATAATTAAATAGATAAGTTAGTATCTTGAATTCCATCGTGGTACATACACTTCTCAGGCCCTTGTTAAAAGGGGCAATCGTAAAGGTGAGGTAATTATTAGAGATGTGGAGATTTTAGCTACTGCAGCTAAGCTTCTTTCAAATTATGTTGGAGTCAAATACAGGTAAAGCAATATGTGCATGATTATTATGATTTTTTAATCCTGTGTGTATATAGTTATCCATTGGAAGATATTAATCGCTTATGGAAGCTCCTTTGTCTCAATCAATTTCATGATTGTTTACCTGGTTCCGCGATTAATCTAGCTTATGTCGATGTTCATAAGGTTTTTACTATTTAGTCGCTAATAACAAGCAAGCCCAATTGCTAATCAATATAATATATATATATATATATATATATATATATAGTTCCATCGCCAAGTAATTTCTGAATCTTCATTATTGCGCCATAAGTCTCAATCGTTTCTTATTTCTGAAAGAGTCAACGGCAAATCTTCTGATGATAATAATAATAATCAAGGAGTTATTGTATTTAATACTCTCCCCTGGACTCGTTCTGAAGTTATTGTCTCCCCAGTAAAAAGTACTGAATGGTCAAAACAACAATGGAAAGATGAATACGAGTATTTGCTTGGTAAGTAGTTATGTACTTACAGGTATAAAACATTTTTATCTGACAATTTTTCAGTGGAAAATGTACCTGGTCTTGGTGCATCTGGCTATGCTGAATCTACATCAGACTTCAAATTTGTTCCTAACAAAGAAGCAGCTTATGGTAAAGTTTTTAGACTTGCATATTGTAAATATTGCCACGGAAAAGTTGACTTTTTTTTTATACAAAAATTTAGCATATTCTACCAAAGAAAACCATTTTGTATTGGAAAACGTTCATCTTAAGGCTACTTTTAATGCAGATGGTCAATTAATTGAATTGATCGATAAAAAATCTAATAGGTAGGATGATAAAACCAATAGGCTACATTACCTAATTTTTTTTTGATTGTTTAGAGGAAATCTTATTCCCAAAGGTTCTCGTGGTAATATTCTTCAGCTTTATGAGGATGTTGTATGTATTAAAATAGTATACAGAATTTTATAGTTTGATTTTATTAACCTTTAAAGAAAACAGCCTACTTATTGGGATGCCTGGGATGGTAAGTTCATATTTTTAAGGACAATCACCATTTTTAACTAATAAATATTCTAGTTGAAATATACCATCTCCAAAAGTATGTTGAATTGCAAGATCAAAAGAAACTGCAAATAATTTCTGATGGACCTCTTAAAGCTGAACTTCGATTTAAGCACAAGATTTCTGATGTTAGTTCTATTGAGCAAACAATTAGCCTTTCTTGTATTGGTGATCGATTAGAATTTGACAATTTTGTTGACTGGAATGAAAGCCATCAATTCTTGGTAATGTATAATATTAGCAACTAGCTACAAAGGTGTTAACAGGATGTCATATTATAGAAAGTTGAATTTTCGTGGGACATTGTTACAGATTACGCTACTTATGATATTCAATATGGTGTTGTCAGAAGACCTACACACTACAACACGACAATTGATTCAGCCAAATTCGAGGTATAAGAATTGTTTTTAATTATAGAATCTATGCTAATACCATACAGGTCTGTGGTCATAAATTTGCAGACATGTCTGAATCAAATTATGGTATTGCATTAATCAATGATTGCAAATACGGCTATGCTACTAATGGAAAAACTCAACGTTTATCCTTATTGCGTGCACCCAAAGGCCCAGATGAGCATGCAGATATGGGTAATAAGCTTTAAATATTATTATACGACATTAGGACTAAATATTGCATAGGTAAACACAAATTCAAATATGCTATTTATCCTCATGAGGGAAATTTTACTTCATCTAGAGTCATGCAATCCGCATTGGAATTCAATACACCTCTTTCAATTCGGTTAGTAGAAACAAATTTAACTATGCACAATAATTTTAACATTTAGTATAAAGCCATGCCAAAGGCAAAGACCTTTGTAATCGTGAAATTGTTCCTTCTCTCTTCCAGATTGATGGTTCTAATCAAATCATTATTGATACAATCAAACTTGCTGAAGATGATCATGGAAAAGGAAAACAAGTTATTTTGCGTCTTTATGAAGCTTATGGTGGCAAGAGCAATGCTATATTGAAGAGGTAAGTCAATATATAGTAACGTATAGATTAAATCAATAACAATATACATTTTAGTTACTTAAAAATTAAACGAATTCAAATCTCAAATATCTTGGAAGATGATACAGATAACAATTTGGAAGAAATTGAAGATGGTTTCAAAGTTACTCTTCGGGCTTTCCAAATTTTGACACTCAAAGTTGATTTGAAATAGTTTTGTAGTGAAGATTATAAATGTTTTCGGCTTTGATTTAGTCACTTTTGGGTGTATGTTTTTTTCGTGTTTCGTGTCTTGTTGAACAATCCAAAGCCCAATCATTTAAGTTGTTTTTCTTTATTACAAAAATACTCAATAAATATGTCCATTTTATATTAAAAATTATGCTCTTTTTTTTTTTTTTTTTTTTTTTTTTTTCTTTTTTCAACTAATTTATAAATCAATGTCGTCAAAGTTGATTATTTTTTCACAAATTATTTTTCAGCTTGCAGCCGTGCGACAACAACTATACATCATTTTAATTGTCCACATTCAGGAAATAATGGCCGTTATGTCAAGATACATCATAGGTTTCACATCCAAGGTCTTAGTCTATAATTGGTGTTATAGTTGATCAATGTAGATACATTGATCTATATCGTATTCTTAGATAGTGGAACCCTCGTAACAGTTATAATGAGTGTATATAAATCCATCCAAAGAATGTATTGTTACTAAAAGTGTAATATTTTGGCAAGATTATTCTTACAGATTCTTTTGACATTTCATTTTTTTAATCTACCTACAAAAACTTTTATTACACTTTTTTTTTTTACTTATTAGTTTATTTAAAATAATCAGCATTACTAACAAACAAACTACTGGTGCTACCATTAAAGAGCGGCATCAATCTATAGGTAGCGCCAACAACAATCAATCTGTATTTTCTGATAAGGATAATGAATAGAAACATTTTTGTCTTTGGGACAAGATGTTAATGTGATCTATCAGAATTAGGAGTTACCGAATTATAAGTTTAGAGCATTTGTCAAGCTATGATGTTTGACATGCAAATCATACAATGCTGCATTCCGTGCGTTTATCATCATACTACTATGGGAGTATAGAAGCATAACTCTATTATATTTACACGATATCCACATGCTCAAACATCATAGTTTGACAAATATTTTAAACTCTCAATCCGGTAACTCCTAATTCTGATAGATCAAATTCAATTAAAGCATTTAAATTGAAAAACTATTATTTCACTACCTTGTTTCAATTTTCAACGAGTTGTTCTATCATTCGTAACTACTATATTTTCTGATTTAAACATCCCCCACATATCATTGCATTACAAAAAACAAAAATTTCTCTAAAATTTCTCTAAATTTTCTCTAAATTTTCATAAACCTCGGGTGTGGCGGTCATTTAAAATAAAAACTTTCTGATGATGAAAAAAAAGATAAAAACAATCCTAAATTTTTAAAATACAAAATTGATATCGAAAGTGTATAGTAACCTGGTTAGCTGTATCAAACAACATCAAAATGAAATTTAATTTTGTATTTAATGCTATATTTATTAAAAACTTTTGTCACCAAAAATATTGCGAAAAACGCAAAAACATGAAACCCCGTTTTTTGGGATTTTAAAAATATCTTTAGAGTAAAACTATAACATTAACATTACAAACAAGTAAAGCAAACAAATAACTATTATTTGAGGTATTATTAGTCACTCTAGCTCTATTTTTCATAGAGTTATTAGCTTTCTTCGAAAAAGTCAAATTTTGGACGAGGGTATACAAGGGGAAAATTCATGATTTTTCAAAATTAATTTTATGATAAAATATGATAAAACTAAATAATAGAACCATTTTTGGCTAATAAAGTATATGTTTAAACGGTTGCTATCTCGAGTATAGTCCATCAAAGCTGCGTTTTTGTATGCTTTTAATGGAAATAGCTTTATAACTAGTCTATGGGCTAGATTGGGATTTTTGCTAGAATTATTTTTCTTTCTTATATATCTGTTTTAAAATATTACTCTTTGAGTTTGCTTTAAAATTGCAAGAGTTATCGACTAAAAAGTAGATTTTGTGGTAATTTTCTGGGTATTTTAAGATACAGTCCGCATAAAACGGAGTTTGATAATTTAGGCCCCCCTAATTCGAGCTCGATATGCAGTAAATCTACTCTTTGAAGGGGTTTTTTGTGAAGGTTTAGCATTGTGCAGTAAATAACGAAGTTGTTTACTAAAATAAAAATAAAAATATAAAAATAAAAGCGGTAGAAATACAATTATAATCAGCTAGCTAAAGTTTTATTACAAAAGATTTCTGAAGATTGTTGAATATAATTGAAAAAAGTATGAGGGTATTTATAGTGATTTAGAGAACTTGTATACCATCAGACTTGAATGGAGTAATCTTCTAATTTTGAGTTGTCGTTACTGATATCATATTGAAAGGATAAATCATGCGGAGCATCAACCATAAAGGGTTATATGTCAAGTGCGACAATGTGGGCCTTTTGGGAGCTATTGGCTATATCTATTTAGGTAAACTTGATTTTAAGGTTTGAATTCTAATGTGTGCTTGAAGTCTTATTCATTGGTAGTGTAACTATGACACAGGGGAATAGTTGATTAAACCTAATATCTTTGATATTATTATTTATTGAATTAGGTAAAATACCTCTTGGTATATATGTCATTTGTGTAATCGATTGCACTGAGATCAAGGGTGCTATCGTTCACACGGCATGTATTGGTTCAAAAGTATTTTGTATTTTCGCATGCATTTGTTATTGTGTTCACTTTGAGTATCTCTTTATTATTGCTGCACTTTAATATTTCAAGTGGCATGAACTCTGTGAGTAATACTTGTAAATTAAGTTATTTTATGATTATCAAGCTTTTTAGTATGTAATTCCACTGCACAGGGAATCCATTGAGCTTTGCTTTACTTTTAAACGATCTTTAGTAAACTTAGAAGAGTTATAATTGTATTTCCCATATTGCTTATGCTGCACTAAGATACTATTTCCACATATAAGTAAATCAAATGCCATCTCAAATAAAACTATGTTCTAATATTCATATAGAGATGGCATAGATTTAATCATAAAATATGAAAAGTATGAGTAATGTAACATATAATAAAATAAACCTGAAAAACACATAGACCAAAGTAAGGAGTGTTCTATGTGGATCGTTAACAAATATGTCGAAAAACAGACATTAAAAGAGCGCCTTGATTATGTAAATCAAGAAGCTCAATATAAACCTTAAATCACGGACAAGCTAATATATTTATCAAGAGAATAAACATATGGATATCGCATGAGTAAAATAGAATCATACTTTTGTGATCCAATAAAAAGCATGAATAAACGCATGGAATGTAGCATGGTTTGATCTGCATGATAAACATTATGGTTTAACAAATATTCTAAATTGGTAATCCCGTAATTCCTAATTCAGATAAATCACTGACAGTTACAGTAAAAAACTGCCAGGCATAATGAAATTACAAATAATATAAATAGAGTAGAAATATAGACCTATTACACACTATCCATTTTTTAATAAAGAAGGATTTAAACTGTATCTTTTTAAAGCTTTTTCTCATTTTACTGCATTGTTTTTTAATATGCTTTTTTGCTGCAGGGTCTATTTTTGCAGTAAATTTTTTTGGCTTTAGGTTTTTCTTTAATGTACAATAGCATTGTTTTCGAACCGGGTTTTGCCAGCCAAATTTACTGTACAAGCTTGGCTCGGCAACATCCCTAATATACTGTACGCCTTTTTCTCAAGTAGAGCTATGGGTTTGAGCTCGGTTGCTTTAGTAAGTGAATATAACGAGCCCTGTTGAGTTACATCGCACCCAAAGAGCGAATATTTAGACAATTCATGTGCTTAAACAGCGATTCTGAAGACAAAAAATGAGATTCAAGAAATTTCAATTGTTTAAATGCGATCTTATAATGACCATAGAAGTCTCGGTGGGGGCTGTAGAATAGAAAGAGAAACTACTATATTATTGCAATCAGTTAGCATTCGATTTTGTCACACGAAAAAAAAAAAAACTTGCAAAAAATAAAGATAGGCTGACTTCATATGATGAAATAAATTTTATTTTTTATTTTTATAAAAATGAACAATCAATTGCATGCATGTACATTATAATTTTTCAAAACTGGGTAATATAATAAAAAAGCAAGAAATGGATAAAGTGTTATGATATATTGAACAATGACAGAAAGAAAAAAAAAAAAAAAGGAAAAAAAATGGAATGTAAATGAGGAAGGAAAGAATTATAATGCGATAAAGGTAGAGAAAGAAAAGAAAATAGAAACAAAATTATTTAACAAATAGCACGCATTAAGTCTTCCAATGATTCAATAGTGGCAGGAGTTCTAACAGATTTTCCACGAACTAAATGTTCTAAACCTTCACCCGAATAAGATACGCAAGGAGAGATCTCAAACAGAAGGTTTTCGCAATCTTCTGTGTCACCAACAACCTTACCACCAGCATTTTCAATGAAACGAACATGTTGAGACACAATATCACGACGAGAAGTCTCAGGACAATCAGCACCAGTACCAGGAGCATTCTTCAAAGGAGAAAATTCTTCAATGCGATCAACTTCGAGAACAGACATGTTTTGAGCATAGGGGAAAACATCAAACACGAAGCATTCAAGTTTCATACCAGAGTTTGCTTTAGGGGAGATTTGTTCACCAGTTTCAAGATCAGTATACTTTATCTTCTTCTTTGCAATGTGATATTCTAATTCAGCTTGGAAAGAGGGAACACGTTCAAGAAAAGCGGTAGAAAAGAAATGGTTGGCAATGTTGGCAGCACCATATTTCAATGAACCATCAGCATGACGTTCATGAGCTGTTTCATTAGAAATTTCGGAGTACTCAACAACTCCATATTTACCATTACGAACACAGACAACACCGACAGGTTCTTCTGGTGCAGCTTTACCAACTACCTTGACACCACAATCAGTACCCTTTGAAATGCAATAGCCAATAAAGATAGGATCAGCAACACGAGCCAAGCAATTATCAACACAATAACAATGAGAGTATTCTACACCACGATTTCTCAATGATTGAATCACACCTTTGTCTAAAACAGCTTTATAAATACCACCATTACCATCAGGTGCAACGGCAATCTTGCCCTTGGATTCCAAGATAATTTTACCGTCCATAGTTAAACAAGGGAGAACACCTTGTTCAAAGAAAATAACATTTTCTTCCTTAAGACCAAAGAAATTGTTTTTTTTAAAGTAATCAAAAGTAGGCTTATTAGTAGGACCAGATGTCATTATATACCAAGGAATAATAGTTTCGGCTGGATCTTGTTCTTTACGATGTTTTTGAGCCAATTGTTGAACTTTCAAAATACGTTCAGCTTGAAGTTGGAAAAGAGTTTTACCAGAAGGCAAACTGATATCATAACAACCTTTAGGAGCTGAAGAACCAAGACGAGTGCCTTGACCACCAGCCATCAAAATGACAGCGACCTTTCCTTGAGCAATTTTCTCGAGACCAATTAGTTCCCATTCCTTCAATGTAGATGCATCTTGTTTCAATACGGAATCAAAAACGTCTTGAGAAAGAGGTTTTAAATCATTCTGTTCGTTACTTGAAGTAGCAGCAGCGCCTTCAATGGCTTTATCATAAATGACATTCAAATTTTCTACATCAATGTTGATGATTTGATTCAAAAATTCAATTTGTTCCTGTTCAGGAATGACATTGAAAAACTTGAATACATGACCTTGACCTGCATTATTAAAACGAGTTTTTAATGCCTTGATTTCAATATCAGAAAGAGGTAATGGTGAAGCAATAGTCATTATTTGAATGTAGTAGTGTTGTTTGTGAAAAAGAAAAGAAACGATCAACTGTTAAAAACTTTTTTAGTATTTATAGCATAATTACTTTGATAGGGCGATTTCCACGGAACGGGGTTAATATCTATTTTTTGCAAAAGAAAAAAAAAAAAAAAAAAAAAAAAAAAAAGTTGGGTAGAAATGCTAACATTGTGCAAGGGAAAAAACTTGTGGTTTGATTAAATGTGATTTAAACTTTATTTATATCATGAATTTGTATGTTTTTGTGTTGTAATGAAGCTGTCAGAAACTAAAAGTCCGATATCAAACCATCAACAAAAAATCCATAAAAGAATTGAGTTTTTTTTTTTTTTTTTTTTTTTTTTTTTTTTTTTGCAGGACAATATTTTGGTAATTATTATCAATTGCATTCAGCATGTTTATATATACGAGCCATGGTTGAAGTCGATCTAATTATAATTATATAAGCTAAAGTATCGCATATGTATGAAATAATAAATTTATAAATAACTCTAGCTATAGCGTAAAAGAAAAAATTGTTGATGAAACCAAATGCTATTTACTTTTCTGTAAACATATCCAAACCCCTCAAAAACTTTTTAAAAAAAAATAAAGGGACCTTTTCCCCTTTTTTATTATTAAGACAAGAATTTGGATATAAATATTACTATTGCGGGAACTTGTTTAAAACTCTTTAAAAATGTGTAAACTGTTCTAATTGCTTTCCTCCTTTTTTAAACCAGCTGAATTGATTTATTTTTAGCTTTTTTTTTTTTTTAGAAAAAAAAAATGGTATTAAAAATCTAGTATCCTCCATTAATTAAGATGAAATACTAATTATGGTTCACAAGATACAAACTGATGAGGTATTTCAGGTTTAAATATACGAGCACTCTTATCATTTCAAGAAGATATAACGCAATGGGTGCCGAACAAAGCTTCCCAGCGCACAAAATATCAATCAAACATGTATATTTTTGCCGCCTGGCATTGAATGTAAACATTCTTACTGAACAGCTTTTAAAAATGCATTACATATGTACTGAATACAATTTTAAGAAGAATTTTGCACTTAACTTATAAATACAAGTTAATTTTTCTTTATTTTATTTTGTTTTTATTAATATCTCATCTGTGAAGAATTCTTTAAATCTTACAAATAGTCATTTTGACATCTGATTTCGAATAAATTTATTTCCGTATATGAAACATCTTTTTCTGTTCAATGATCCTAAATCAACTCTGCTTTGTGTACCATCAAAAATGAGGTAAATTTATGGGTAAAATTATACATGCCAAATACTATAAAATCAATGGATAATTGGCTAATTGGTAAAAGCTTTTTTTCTTGAAGAGTTTTTTTTTCTGGAATTATAAAATTATAGTGGTATCAACCACGTTAAATTACTAAAAAGGGGATTATCTTTTTGAAAGATTACTAATGATAAAATGGTAAATATTAAGTTTTGGTTATTGAGGAGCTTCCTCATTTTCTGGGTTCTCTGCTTCTGCTTCTGCTTCTGCTTGCTGTATTTCAACTTGTTCTTCTTCTTCTTGTGGCTGTTGTAACTGATTTGTTCTCTTTAAAATGTCGTCAACTTGACGGCTAATTCCATCTATATAATCTTCGCTAACTTTCCAGAAACCATGCTCCTTTAGTACATCTCTTCTCTTTTGTCCAAACTATAACATACTATTTAGTATCAAAGTTTTTTTTTTTTTTTTTTTTTTTTGTACCTTGTGATTTGCGTGAATAATATAAGGTTCAATACCTTTGGATCCAGGAAGGTTATTTTCAAAATAATTGAGACCATTTGGAAAATGAATAATATCTAATAATACAGTCATTCCAGTTTTAACATGGAGTTCCATTTGATCTAATGCTTGATTGAATGCTTCTTGTTGATTTAAACTGGGTTGCTTTTCTTGAATTTGAATAGTATTCGCCAAGACTCTTTTTGCTATATTTGCATTATTACGAATCAAGATTAATCCCGTATTAATTGTGTGTTGATCTAAGCCATCTTGTGTAGCAATAATTTGAGTATCTCCTCGTATATGTAATAAAGTTTGAATATATTCTCTAGTACGTCGATGTACCATGATTTGATTTACATCCAACATTAATGCATTGACAGGTGTGTCTGAATAGACTAATCTTTGCAAAACCCATGTTTTAACATGAGATAATCGAGGATGATCCAACATGGATAATTTTGTATTTCTAAATAAATCCAAATCATTAACATACCAGTCTTCTGGTATTAATGCTACTCTTTCCTCATGTCCAGCTACAATTAAATGTAAATATAATTTTGCATCTGTACAAAATACAACGAATTTCTTTTCTTTGGCTGCTTGCATGTAATGAATCCAGTTGTATAATTCATATCTCATACCATAGCCAGCTACAGTAACTAACAGACTATGATCACTGTATTTATTAAGGTTTATTTTATCAAATATATCAGGTTGCATCACAGAAAGATCTTCAGGTACAAAAATAGGTGATTTTTCACCATGTTGAACAAATGAAACATTAGAAAATGTCGTTGGACAATCGCATGTAGTAGCAAGAGTGCCATTTAGTTGATTATTATTGTCAGTTATATTTTGAAAATGATGTTGTTGTTGAGATTGGTCATTCATTAAATAATCAGCCGAAGTTTTATTGTTTTTTAATATTGGATTACTGAATTTGATTTGATACACAAATAAAATCAATAATAGCACACCAATAATTAATCCATATTTTAAATATTTATTTGAATTTGAGGTTTGCTGCATTGCTTCTTTTTTTTTTTTTTTTTTTTTTTTTTTTTTTTGTTAAAAAAGGGGGGTAAAGAAAAAGAGAGGGAGGAAAAGTGGGAGGAAGAGAGAGGAGAAAAGAGAAGGGGTGAGGTTTGTACCATGATTACACGAAACTTATAGAAAGTATTTGGAAAGAGCAAACCAATCATTTTGAAATAATTGTAAAGGGAAACGCTTCATCCTTGAAGCGCCGAAATTTGTTGCTTGATTGCTGCTCTTTTTTCTTGTCTTTTTTTTTTCCCTTTTTGTTATATATTAAATTTAGAAGAAATGAATATACCAACAGAATCCAATCTATTATTTAAATATCAAGAACAAAATGCAGATATAATCAAAACAAATATAAGATTAAATGAAAGAATATCAATGCTAGAAAATGCATTATGTCAATTACGAAAAGAAAATATAGAATTAAGAGTAGATAAACCTAAACGAAAGAAAAAAGTACATGATCCAATATTACCAAAGAAGCGTACATTGACAGTAGTAAGAAATGAACAACAGCAACAGCAACAACAACAACAACAACAACAGCAACAAGAAAATATACCCAACAAAGACAATCAAGATCTCAATGAATCATTTGTAACCACCCAGTCAAAACGAAGTTGTAGCAGTAAACCTATCAGCTATGTTTTACCGAGTTCCAAATGCAAATTAAGAAAAGGGGATCCGCATACATTTGGAAATTGAGTAATTTTTATTTTTATTTTTATTTTTATTTTTTTACAATTTGGACAATAAATCACAATGAAGATAGCATATCTCAACTTGACTTAGCCTATCTTCTACCCAATCTGCAATACAATTTAATGAGCCTTGTTGTGGTTTTTGTTGATTTACTGTAGTCATTGGAAAGAAAGGATATTGAGTTAAATCATTTGAGAAATAATAATTCTCTTTTGTCAACGCTTTGGTTTTATCTACAAATTGCCTTATGGATGTAAATTTGGCAAAATTAATAAGGTGAGGATGTGAAATAAGAAAGGTTGAGTTTTCTTTAAAAAACGTTTGATCTTTGAGCACCACAGGTAGAAATGGTATAGATGGTGCTTTTGCTAACCGTATTTTTTGTCGATAATATCTCATATTCATGCTGACATCCAATAATTTTTGCAAGGACGTAAATGTATTTGTATCTCGATTAGATAATGTCTCCCACACATCTTTTAATTTAGGTGCACTGGAAAGACCCATAGTTATTACCATGCATGTATGAAAGTTGTTGAATTCCAAGCAAAGCTGTTGAAAAATTCTTTGTTTTAGTTTTTTTGCTACTTTTTTAGGCTTAATTTTTAGATAATACCTTGGCAATCTCAATAAACTTTTTTAATAAGCTCCGCTTTGTTTTGAGGTATGAAATACTACATATTTCATGCACAACCCAATGACTCAACTAGTACAATATGTTGGTAATTTTAAAATAAAGCTATATATTTGATAGCTTACCATATTAGCTCTCTTAGTCATTAATTCAATATAGTTGACATCGCTTTTGTTATTATTATTATTATGTAATAATTCTCGAGATTGAATTGATTTGAAAAGATAAAAATCAGCCAATGTCAAATAACGAGCAATATCTTTGGACTCGAGTGATACAAAAGATGTGTGAAGAGTAGTTCCAATTGAACTTGAATCATGAATATCTGTTGATGATTCTGGCGACGAAGAAAATAAACTGTTTGAAGGCCTACGAGAATTGCTGTTGCTGATGTTTGTTTGTACAAGCGGTAAAGAGTTATTATTGTTACCAAATGAAAAATAGAAATTAAATGGATTTGAAGGTGGAACAGAGGTGTTCATATTTGAAGTGATCATTGATACATGATGTTGATGATTTGAGAATTGTTGTATTTGTATTTTCAAATTGTATTGAATTTTTTCTATTTGTTGTTTGAATTGTTGTAATAATACAGTATCATTGTTAAATAGGAATAAATTTAGTTTCTTCTGTAAATCTAAATCATATTTAAAGTCTTGATATTGGATTGTAATCCAGCGATCAATGACAATCAACACTTTTAATTGAATTGAATGCTGCCATCTTTTGAAATATTCATATTCACCGGGCAATGGACCCAAATAAAATCGACTTATTAATTGGTTTAATAGATTAATAGGTGTTGTGAAACCTGAATAATTCATTAAATATGTGTCAACATATTCCATATCTTGAGCTGTTTCATCTGCCAATTTTTCAAAGAGTCTATCTGTTGTACCAGCTATAACTTGAAGTTTTCCATGTATCATTTCATATAGTAAAACAACCTGACCATTTTCAGTGACCTTGAGCAAATTGTTACTATCTGTTTTTTTCGATTTTTTTGGCGTTGCCCCTATGTTTGCCAATACAATGCATGCATGTATGAGTGTATATGCAAAACAAATAGTAAATCTCTGTTTGTTCCGGACTTACCTAATGATCTACCTAGCTTGGCTCTTTTTACCATCTTTTTTTTTTTTTTTTTTTTTTTTTTTTTTTTAAAAAAAAAAAGATTTAGTGCAAAATGCATATAAATAAACATTAAAATACTTACATCATTCCCTGAGTTAGAGGCAGAACCTTCTTTTTTTATGCCTAAAAATGAGCTCCAAGAACTAGTATCATCTAATATAGTTTTAGATGGTTTTCTGCTATACACAATGGCTTTCTTTTTTGCATCAATTGGTAATGGAGGTACAACGGCAGTAGTCAGGCTAATTTCTGGAGATGGTAAAGGCATACTACTTCTACGTGGTGGAATAGGAGGCCTGAATGAGGATGTGGCATCTGCTGATTTGGGTGCAAGGAATGCATAATGGTTGTTTGAAATATCGCTTGTTGTCACTCTCATCTCCGTAGTTAGTGTTGTTTTTTTTTTTTTATTACTATAAGCTCTACTCAATGTTTCAGGATTCATTATAATATTACTCCTTTTTTCTTGATTGTTATTAATATTTGTAATTGAGTTATCCTGTGAAACCATAATAATCATACGCTGTAAATTATGATCTTTAGGAGGGACAGGTGGAGGTAATGATGATGAAGAGGAAGATTCGAATTTCTTTGTAGCTTCTACACTACTTACACCGCCACTACTATTACTACTATTACTGCTGTTGCTGTTGCTGCTTCTGTTGCTGCTACTACTACTACTACTACTACTACTACTACTACTACTACTACTACTACTACTACTACTACTACTACTGCTACTATGGCTATCCGTTGAAAGACAAGGCTCCATAATATGAGTACATGCTAAACTATCAGTTACATCATCAAGTAAGATTGAAGTCAATGTAGATTGAGAAGATGAATTAGATAAGCCTGATCTTGCAGAAAAATAAGAAGAATCAGGTGAAGTAGGCGCATTCATAATTGACAGAAAATTCTCTACTGTAGGCAATGGTGGTAATGGGGAATTTTCTCTTGTCATTGGTGCTGATAACAATGCTTTTACTGGTAGAGGCACAAGAGAACCATTGCTTCTACGTTTTCTACTTTTTTCTCGTTTGAGTGTTGAAGTAATTAAAGCTTGATTATATGAATCTTCACTATCTTCTTCTTGTTGTTGTTCATGATTATCGAGGGATTCTACTCTATACAATTTTCGTTGATTTCTCCAATTTTTAGATACGTCCTCTTCTTCCCTTGACCAATGAATGTTAATTTTTTTTGCAAACGGAGGTATTAAATGAGGTCTATCATCGACGTATCCATCCATTGGCATTGATTCAAAATGTTGATTCATGCTTTCAGTTGAGCAAGTTGAAATTGAAGTAGCTGTAGAGGAAGAAGAGTAAATAGAGCCCTGAATTTGCTGGTTTTCCACTTCTTTCATTGTTGACTATTACATAATAAGATATTTAAGGAGTTTAATGGATCTGTATGTAGTTTTTGTTAAGTGTGATGCACACACAAGTGACTTTTTTACCTGTTTTCTATTATGATTACTAGTAAATAATTTACTGGTACTTTCTCGCTTCTTTCTCGTTGTATTTTGTAATTCGTCTTTAGTATTTGAGGATTGAAACAAATCTCTAATACCTCTAGAAGCTCTTTTTGATGATTTATTTGTAGTTCCATTATTATTCACAAATAAAGATCTGATAGTAGTAGTACTTTTAATTTTCCCTGTTGCAGAAACAACAGCAGTAGTTGAATGATTTGAACTAGTGTCATCCCATGAACTTTCATCACTATGATATGAATCTTCTTCGTTAATTCGATCGTAAAAGATGCGCTTCTTTTTCGGCGGTTGTTCGGGATTCATCAGTTCAATTGATTGTCGATGCGGTAATAAAGTCATGGGGAATGCAGGACGAGATTTGAGAGAATGAATACTTCGCATGAATTTCTTACTCACTAAATAAAATAAAAAATAAGCACACATTACATTAACTATTTAATATGTGCGCTTGCCTGTATCTGTATTGGATTTCTCCCTATGTTATAAAGAAATCGTATATACATGAGAATCATGAGAAATTATTCAAAATAAAATGCCTTACTTAATGGTTGCAGTATTGTTAGAATATTGATTATAGTTGGATGCTGTCAGAGCTTTAGATGATGATTTTGTAACTTCAATTGGAATTGTATTCTCAGTTTTATGAAAATTACTATTTATAGAAATAGGTTGAGAATGTCTGTAAAATGTGTTTGTTGTAATAGTAGACGTTGAAGTTGAAGTTGAAGAAGAACAAGATAAAACTGTAATAAAATAAAGAAATTAGTTGGTTTGTACATGTTTTATACATCAAAGTATTATATCTGTGCTCTGCTCTTCTCTCCTCTCCTTTCCTCTCCTCTTCTTTTGTATCCCTTTTATATGTATGTGCATATGTTTTTGTCCCTGAAAAAAATTACACAATTCAAAATATAATGTGAAACATGTTGTATTTGCACATATAATGTACCTGAAATTGTAGTTTAAATATGGCAATTAACAATTAATTATGCTTTAAAATATTGAGCATATGCGTCATATCA